>JARJPL010000133.1:0-50771 GCA_030782805.1 Aschersonia sp. MBC 622
CGTACTACATGGACAGTAGAAGCTGACCGTCCTGGTTGTCGTTGCGTCTGGAAACGTGGTCGACTTTGCAACAGAGTGAACCCAAAAGTCATATTTACAGCATACGTTTCATCATGTCAAATTCTAAACAACTAGAAGAAGAAAACACCAGCTCATAACACCGTCCCAATGCCACGATGCCCCTCTCTCCATTCTGTCTGTCTGTTCCAAGGGCCATGCCAATCATTGTTCGTTTGGTCTCGTCGACTCGGATTCTCAATCACCTGTTGCAGCCCCCCCCCCCCCAACACCACGCCCTCAAATGTACAACCTCACATCTCTTTTTCTTCTTCTTCCCCTCTTCTTGTTTATTTACGAAATCAGTGCTGTAACCTCATCAGCAGTAAAGCCAAAGAGGTAGAGCAGGTCCAGCAGACTCTCGCCATTCAGACGCGCGGCGGCCTCCATCTGCACGCGGGGCTTGGCATTCCACGCCACGCCTAGGCCGGCCTTGTCCAGCATGAGCAGGTCATTGGCGCCGTCGCCGACGGCAACCGTCTGGGACAGATCAATGTGTTCCTTGGCGGCAATGTCGACGAGCAGGTCGCGTTTGCGCTCCTTGCCGACAATGAGGCCGTCGGCCTCGCCAGTGAGCTTGCCGTCGGCGCCGACCACGACGTTGTTGGCAAAGGCGTAGTCGAGGCCCAACTCGGCGGCGAGCCAAGCCGTCAGCGGTTGAAATCCGCCGGACAGGACCGCCGTCTTGACGCCGAGGCGCTTCAGGGCCTTGATGAGGTGACGCACGCCGGGTGTGACGCGGAGCACGGGGCGGAGCTGCTCAAAGATGGTGGCGGGCAAGCCCTTGAGCAGGGCGAGGCGCTCGCGGAAAGACGCCTCAAACTCGAGCTCGCCAATCATGGCGCGGTGAGTGATGCGGGCGACGCGGGCGCCGAGGTCCGCGGGCTCGGCGAGCTCCTCGGCGAGCAGGTCAATGACCTCTTGCGTGATGAGGGTGCTGTCCATGTCAAAGACGACCAGGCGCGGGTGGCGGCGCCAGACGGTGTCCCGCTGCAGCACGACGTCGACGTTCCACTCCTGCTCGAAGCGGTAGATCATCTCATGCTTGCGCAGCTCGGCAAGGGAAAGAAAAGCAGGCGACGGTGCGGGGGTCAGCGTCAGCTCAACGACGCGCGGGGCGTCCGGGTCGTCGAGGCAGCGGTGCGACGAGTGTGGCTCCTCAGCACCGTCGGGCAGCGGGAAGCTCGACATCAGATGCAGAAACGATGTGATGCACAGCGGTGACACGTAGGACCCGTACAGGTGGTCCAGGTGCTCAGACTCCCCCGTCGGCGGCTCAAGCGGAAAGTCGTCGAGGCTGGTCGTCGGCGCCATGTTGGCCGGCAGCGAGTCGGTGCTGCCGTCGAGCGACCTGGAGGCCGTGCTGGACGCGACCGTTGCGGCAGCGGTGCTGGTGGCCCACGCATCAGTAGCAGCCGCCGCCGTCGCCACGTCGGCAGACGTTGGACCATTGCTGCTGCTGTTGCTGCTGCCCTTGTAAAAGAGCGTCACGACGAGGCGGTCTGCGTGCTGGCCGGCGGCGGGCGCGCAGTTGTGGTGCGCGTAGCTGTGGTCGATGCCGCTCTCGACAATGGTGGGCGGCGCATCCTCGGAGGGGATGCCGCGAAAGGGCAGCGCCGTCTTTGTCGGGCTGCCGGGGTTCCTGGACTCGAGGACCGTGTCGATGCCGTGGTGGTGAGCGTCGGGCTGGCGCGGGCTGGCACGGCGGTACTGCTGGTGGTCGCTCAGATATGAGCTGCTGCGCATGGCGCTGGTGAGCTGGGGCCTGGTAGTGGCTGTTCTAGGCGAGCTCGTTGGCTCCGCCATTCTTTGCATTCTTGGGGGTTTTTTCTCGTCTTCTTTTCTTCTCTTTTCTTCTCTTGTTTTTTTAATGCACTCGTTCAGAGTTGCTTTATTGAGCTCACTACTTCTCTTCGAAAACCAAGATTAGAGAAACAAGCTCTCAAGAGACAAAACGGGCGACGCAAAATTAGAGAAAGGGGGCACAGAGAAGAGGGGAAGACGAGGGTATTCAGAAACTTGGGCCGTTGGGACGAGGCGCAAGGTCAGATGCAGCCGCCCCACTGTGCGTAAAGAAAGAGCAAATGGCTGTGGTCTGATAACCCGGCGATGCAGCTGCCAATTTGCAGAGACTTGATTGAGGTCGAATAGAAATATCCGTATCTGAGAAAAAAGGTCTTTTTTTTTCTTTTTTGCTTTTTACAAAGAAGGCACGCCACACAGGGCGGGAGATGAAGTGTGCAAAGTTCGTTTGGAGGACTAACAAGATATGACGCAGATTCTCCCCTTGATCCGAGCTAGGCCCGTCATAGCCCCGAATCCGGAGCAATTTGACCGTTGACAACTTTTTATTCCTTCGTTTTATCCGTAATTTGTGCTTATATAATTCAGTCAGGAAAAGCAGAGGCAGATCCGGGCTCCATTTCTTGTCCCACTTTGTCGATGCAATGCAACAAAGATCAAGTGGCAATCAAGATGAGATGAACTCAAAAGGCGCAGATCCATACTCGCTGCTCCCTACATCTTTGCTCTCCATACCCATCTCCAGACTCGGCTCGCCTCATCAATTGCCTCTCTCTCACGTTCTGGCCTTGACAAGCGTTTCCCACACGCGCGGAAATGTCCCCCCCCCCCCCCCCGCCCACTCTGTTACAAACGCCTGATGCAGTCCGCGGTTAAATGGTGTTACCAGAAGATGAATTTGCTGCCCAGCTTCAGCACGCGGTTAATCTCCCTCAGCGTGGTATTTTCGTCCGGCACCGAGCACAGCACCGTGTCCACGCTGCCGCCTCGACGCCGTGGCGCTTCAGCACGTTGGCTCTCCTGCGCTTCGATCTCGGGCCCAAAAGGCGGGTTGCTCTCGATGCCAGTGACACGCGTGGAACCTTTACTTGTCGTAGCACACGATTTCGTTGCCCATGCTAGGGCCAAACTTCCAGAACCACTCCCCCGCACTGGGGAACGAGCGTGGCAATCACCGTCGTGGCCTCAAATCGCTGAAAGAAATGGTCTAGGCTCAGTGTCCAGCAGCTTTCGATACAATGCTCTTTGCCGCAAGTTGTCCAGTGTGGAGGGATCGTGTTTGGCTGACTGTACGATTTCACTGACACACAGGTTAGAAGCCAGCGTCCTGGAGCTTCCGAAACCTCAAGACATCGTCATGTCCCCCATCGCGATACAACTGCTTGACATTCTCATAGATTGCTAATCGTTGGTCAAAGTGGCAGGAGCTTCAAAATTGACGGGTGCAAAAAAGAACTCGAGTCCCGCATCGCATACCCCAAACCGCATCTGTCGAAGGGTCATAGTCGGTGTAGGCATTCCAGCGCTGCTCAACATGGAGGGGCATGACGAGGTTCAAATAAAAACTCTCAATGTAAAGCTATGTCGAATAAGAGTGTAAACCGGGAGATGGAAAGTTGGCAGCCCATTATATAGATGTGTGTGTGTGTGTGTGTGTGTGTGTGTGTGCCAACAGCTCTCCCATCCGGACATTAGCGACCAGCAACCACGTCGGCCTTTCAACTCTGGAGACGAGATCAAGCTTTTCTCGCAGACGTCACCCATCCCGGCGGTAGGCGCGTAGCATCTTCTGTCAACCCCGCGTCTACAAAGTACGTGGGAGAGCTGCAGCTTTGCTTAGCCGGGACGGGCTGCCGATTGGGGCAATGTCCACCTTGACCAAATGTTTGGTACACACAGCCTGGTACGACGGCAGAGTCATTAACTAAATGATTCTATTGAACTTATTTCCGACTTTAATATGAGTCAGTCTTTCTTATGTATAGTCTTCTAGAACATCTTGTTGGCTGTCCGAGTATAATCAGCCAATCACACCGATTAGTTAGAATACTGCAAAATGGTAGAGGTACAGATGCCCTGTTTTCCTTTGCATTTCAACCAAGTTTTCTCGTTTCCCTTATTGAAATGATCAAAAATGCCGGTCATCATACGTTTCTTCAATACTATTCAAGCTGTGGCTTTTTTAAAGTAAAGTGGCGTTTTGCCATATAAGTTACTATTACAACGCCCACTGCGTAAAGTTGCAGCAAGATCATCCTCGGGAGATTTATTACTCTTTTTTTCGTACACTACGCTTCCCAATAACTCAAATTCTGTCTCGACTTTGGGCTTATACAGACATTAAAGAGCAGGTAGGCGCTCTGCACTCCGCTGTGACTCCTTCCCCGAAATCTTTCAGCCATCATTACGCCGTCGCCGCCAAATAACTCTATCTTTAAGTTTGGTCACAGTACATGAATGCCACCAAATCTTCTCAAAAAGTATGTCTAAATTCGTGGGGTATATAAATTGTTCCCGCCGGACAACATACAAGCATCTGATGTCCCGACAGAACATAACCAATTACTTCACTTACCACTGATCAACTCTTTCATCTTGATCAAACATTCTCAAGATTAGCTTGCTACTCTGCGCTCCTTCCTGACAAACACGTGTGCACTGTGCCTGGCCATGGCGTCCACAAGTTCGCTTCCCATGCGTCGACGCCGGCAGGAGCCGATCAACCTCCTCAACATGCCGCTCGAAGTACAACTTCAGATCTACGACTACGCTCTCAGTGATCCCGACCTCTGGGATCGTCGTCACCGTCCCGGATGCGACCTCTGCCCACTCACACAACAAGAGATGAATCAGCCGCCCTTCATGTGGCACCGCGTCGTCGTCGACGCCGTCCCCAAGCCCGGAAAGGGGGAACAGGTCGCCCTGAGCAGCATTCACGGGCTTCCAAAAGCCTTCTCCCTGGCCAAAACATGGACGGCGTGCGACTGCGGCAAGCGCCGCGGTATCCACCTCTTGCGCACCAACCGCCACATCTTCAGCGTCGCGGCGCATATGCTCTGGTCGCGCGGGAACTTCTGCTTTTTTGACGCGACCGAGTTCGCCGCGTGCGTGGAAGCCACCTCGCCGGGTACGCGAGCCCTCATCCGCGGCGTCAGCATAATGTCGTTGTCAACGGGAGCGCCCTTGATTCGCGCGTGTGCCTTCGAAGCCAAGGTGACAACGGGCTAGACCGTCCGAGTGCCGTGTACCCGTGGGAGGACCGGTGCTTGCCCGAATTCTGGCTAGCACTGCAGCTCCTGCCGATGCTGAAATACCTGAGCATCCCGCACCTATATCTCAGTGTCTTTCATACCATTACTGACGATCTATTCTTCAAGACAAAGGCGTACTTGGCGCGACTGGGCTACATGTACTTTACATGTTTAGCCCTGACTCCTAGAGATTGGGGCTTATACCCAGGCTACATTCACGGTTACGATAACTTCTGGGCCGCCTTCTTCAGCGGCAGGACCTTGGCATCGCTGTATGGCTTTTCCGAACGTGTTGATACGACCACATGGCTCGACGGTATTACGAACCTTGACCCTCGTGATGCTCTCGACCATAGAGTAGCTCTGATCCTGTCACAAAACCTCGTGGGTCGAACAACTCAGGCTACGCGAATGCAGGCGATGGAGTGGGACAGTACAACGATCGCGGGAAAACACTGGTTGCGCCCGCAAACTCGCGTCATTGCCGGCGGCGGAACCACCACCGTGTCGCTTGATGACACGGGTACATTGAAAGTGGCTGTCAAATTTTATAACGCGCCTCTATCAAGAGACGCCTGTGTGAATAGCAATCTAGCATTGGCGAGTCAACGTGCCGAGCTTGAAAGGCTGGGTAGGAAGTTTGAGGCAGGTCAAAGGAAACGAAAACTAGCATGGGAGGAAATGATTTGCCGTTTCAAATCTTTGCTCTCGTACGATACATACACCTTGAGAAAGATGGTAGGTAAACTCAGGGTCCCTAAGCCCATCGTTGAGCCGCCGCCGACTAAGAGGGTGCGGACCAAGAAGAATCGACGTGGGTATCAGAAGAGGGGCAATCGGCAGGAATGAGGCGTACTCTTTAGTATACTCTGGTTAGATACAGGACGGATATGGTTACAAGGTTCATTGTTCTAGGTTGTTCTGGATGGTTTGTATGGCTAGTCGTGAAGCACGGCTCGACATTGAGCGGTCGACTACTGCCTTTGGCACGATATTCCAGACGAGGTGCAGCGATATAAGCTTCTACTTTTTTTGTTTTCTGGACCATCGGTGCGATATAGAGTAGAATGATGATTGGATTTTGTAAGAATAGACTTTCGATGCCCTGTCCCGTTATTTGGCGAAGTGAAGTCTAGTGGTTTCGGGTCTGTTTAGCCAGCTACTCATTGGCACACTTACAGGAGTGCTGTCAAAGGTTGTATGAGACTAAACGACAGCGCCACGAACGGTCTGTTTAGTTTTTACTCTTAAATATCGGCGTCGAATCATTCAAACTTGCAATGTACAATGAGCGACGACCCGAGACCAGCCCGATCATACCCGCCCTCTCTTGCCCCCAGAGGCATAAGCAGGAATGGCGCATTCGACCCCCGCCTCCACTTCCAGCACTTGTTGAAGGAACAAAAGCCTAGGTAGCTATTGCGTGCGAGTGAGCTAACTAGAGTGATAATTGTCCACGCGAATTGGTCTCCTCCTGGCCGCTGGTCGGGTCCGTTCTCTCAGAGGGCGCAAGGCCCTGCCCTCTAGCCCACCACCCACCACAGCTACCGCCACCACACCAGCGCACGCACGTGTATTAATAGGACTGATGGGAAAACGGCATTATTAGCGCATGAGTATGCCGCCTTTTTGTCGAAATCCTGTGCATTGGCTGAGTTTAGGCGGCACCTGGCCGTCGCTGGGACGTCGCACCGGAGCTGCGGCTCGTCGGACGGGCTGTCGGCTTCCCCGGTCATGGTCCGTTGCGGCTGCCGATGATGCGAGACACGAAGTTGTTGTGTTTGCGCGGTTGCATCTGGCGCTGACAAGAGTGACAAGGCAATGAATGACCCTCTACGCGGGGGAGGGATGCCATCATGCCATCATCGCCCGGGGGCAAGGGGCAATGACGAGCTTGATTCCCAAGGAGCATTTCTAATCTTAAATGCGTTGGCTCATTCAGGCAACAACACAGCCCTTGCCCGCCATCGGCTCCAGCTAAAACTTGGAGCTAAAAGCCCCATCAAGTAGCCGAAACCTAGTCCTATTAGTGGTGTTGGTGAAGCATTAAAGTAGACGAGACTTGCCGACGGCCCTTGACCGGCTCCTCGCCGACCAATCACATTGCACCGCTCCGCATCGCGGAAGCAATGGCGTCGATGTCGTGATCAGTCTCCATCACCACGCAAAAAACTCAGACGGCGCTCCGGCACACAAACCGCCTGCCGACTTTTGGCGGTTTTCGGGGCAAATTCGTTGGATTTTAATGAAACAGAAAAGACGCAAAGTTGGTGGAAAGGGCAGCGTGACAAAACAAGCCCACCCCTTTCGCCCAATTAGTCAGGTTACGCTTCCCCCCCAAATCCCACGGCCTCTCGCCGCCGCTTCTTTCATACCTTTGATCCCGTAAACAACCTCTTCCTTTTTTCCTTCCCGTTCATACCTTGTGAAACAGCGTCGTAGCGCTTATAAACATTCCTCTTATAAATCTCTTCTTTGAAATAGCCTGCCGTCATCAAATCAACAATCAACACATCTCGCCTTAAAAGCCAACTCACCTCCGGCTCAGAATCCGCTTACACACCCAGACCAAGCACAATAAAGACATCGTGGCTCGATACACTGAATCCTTCCTTTCCGTGGTCGTCGTCATACTCGCATCATTCATCATGACACAGAGCTCGCCCCAATCGTTCCGTGAGGACAAGATGGACAACCACGATATTGAATCCGGATACGTCTCAGGCCAGGATGGCGAGGTCCCTGTCAAGTCCGCCTCGTCTTCACCCCTCATCTGCCTCAGCAAGCCTCATATCGAGTACCTCAACAACCAGATGGAGTCGATGCACCCCATCGACATCCTCCGCTTCTGCAAGATCATGTTCCCCAACCTGTACCAGTCAACCGCCTTTGGCCTGACCGGCCTCGTCACCATGGACATGTTGTCCAAGATCCAAGCCGAGAGCCCGGGCTCCCGCACCGTCGACCTCATCTTCCTCGACACCCTGTACCACTTTGACGAGACGTACGACCTGGTCGAGCGCGTCAAGGCCCGCTACCCCAATGTGCCCGTCCACGTCTTCAAGCCCGACGGCGCCGACACGCCTGCGGAGCTCGAGGCCACGTATGGCGAAAAGTTCTACCACACCGCCGGCGACATGTACGACTACATTGTCAAGGTCGAGCCCCTGCAGCGGGCGTACGACACCCTCAATGTCGCCGCCGTTCTCAACGGCCGCCGCCGCTCCCAGGGCGCCGCCCGCGGCTCCATCCCCATCATCGAGCTCGACGAGGAGCGCGGCATCATCAAGATCAGCCCGCTCGCCGCCTGGTCCTTTTCCCAAGTCAACGATTACATCAAGGCAAACAACGTCCCCTACAACGCCCTCCTCGACCAGGGCTACAAGTCCGTCGGCGACTGGCACTCGACCGTTCCCGTCAAGGACGGCGAGGACGAGCGCGCTGGCCGCTGGAAGGGCCAGTCCAAGACCGAGTGCGGCATTCACAACAAAAAGTCGCGCTACACCCAGTTCCTCAAGGACATGGAGAGTAGCCAGCAGATTTCCGTCTAAATGGCGCAGTGGCTGTTGAGATGGTTGATATCAAAAGCAAAAGCGGAAATATAATGAATTTGATGAAGGAGAGCGTTGGCATGTTGTTTCTGGCGATTTCTTCGAGATTCTTGGAGACTCGGTTCTTTTAATGGCGTTTCATGGTTGCACAGCATTGGTATTGACGCGGCTGAGGCCGCTTTCGTTTTCAATCATGTGGTTTGGCGTTTGAATTTTCCGGCCTGTCGTCTTCGATGATATTTGCCGCACAAAAGGGGCCTCTGCTTCGGCAAGGAGACTAAATACATCAGATACATCAGATGGCCTGCATTTAGATACAACTCAACAAAAATTTGTCAACTCACTCGTCTGTTGTGCATCGTGAGATGAACGAGGCGCTAGATGTGGAAGAAGAAGTGACGTTGGACAGTCGAGCCGGATTGGCCAGTAACCGCATGACCCCGCAGTTGAGCTTTACTCTATTAATCGTCGGCTCTTGCTCCCGAGTCTGTTATGTGAATAGCTTCTTTCTTGCCCAATTTTACACGCTATATTTTAAATGCATAATCAATTTTCTAATCAATTTTAATGAAACCGTAATATTGCGTGTTGCTGTCGTTATCATCAAGTCACCACATCTATCATGCCTCATATGTACACCATAAGCACCTTGCGCAACGCTGCCGTCCAACATGATACAAACGCCATTGACACTTGTGCCCAAAAAAACGAACAGCCCTGTTTTCCAACCTAGAATGATAAGTAGCCCCCCCAATACACCCTATAGAATGTCAAAAGCATACCGAGCTACGACCCAGGGACCATGGCGTCCAATGAGACCTCCCACAAGACGCCCGAGGAGACTCACTTATACGTCGTCAAAAACAAAAGACGTCTATACGTGACTGTTTTCCCAAATGACGACGCTCCAGACGACAAAGAAAGGTATTGAGCCAAGCGTAATCCAATTCTGCAAACCATTAGTCTGTTCAAGAGCTGGCAAACACTAACCAAGCACACGCGAGCAGCTTCAGCTGGGGCTTCCTCATCGGGCCAAAGTACGAAGACGCAGTCAGCAATTCGGGCAAGCGATACTACGTCGAGCGCACGCATCTGGGGACGGCCGAGGAACCCGACATCTTCCTCTGGCGGTACGCCGTGGTCCATCTCCCCAACGTCGCCTCCGCCGCCCGCATGTACGCGCGCATCCTGATTGCCAAGGTGGAACACGAGGGCCGTCTGGAAGACCTCATGAGCAGCACGCCCCGGCCGGACTCGACCGCGGCCGGCGCCATCGCCAGGGCGCTGCACGACGGCTACGACTCGCAGGTGTGGGCGTCGCAGGTGCTCGGGCGGCTGGCCAGCGTCGGCAGCAAGGACCGCGTCGTGGGCACGGCGGTGCTGGACTGGCCGCGGATCGAGCTGACGGCACGGCGGTATGTGGCGGAGAAGATGGCCGCCGATAGATACAACGAGCGCTATCTGAAAGAGACGGATTGTCGACTGCCGAAGCCGACGTGGGATATGCTGCTGGACAAAGAGGTTGTTGGTTGAACGTGCTCGTGGCTTCGAGTAGCATGTGTAGAGTGGATTGGGGTTCTTCTTATATATACAATAATCTTGTGTACATACACGTGACATAGAGCTTTTTTTTTTCTGAGAGTGATCAAGTGAACTGTTTTGATCTGTTTGCCATTGCTGTGGCGAATCGTTTCATCACCAACACAAGACAATGTTAGGGTAGTACTAGAGATTGCGCGGTAATGGACATAACATTCGCCCGCCAGCAGTAACTTACCATCCAAGAAGAATGAGACGCTGCATTTCATCTTTCACAATCTTGTTTTTAATTCTCAATTCACATGTTCGAAGTGAGTAAATCCCAGGTGATGCTCACATCACGACTTTCATGTCGCTAACCCCACTCTAAATTCTGCACCTCGTTTGACTTCAACTTGATCATCATGCCGTGTGCCTCTCCACATCACATCTCCCAGAAATGAAAGGGTTCAAAGCAAACAATCAGCCTCTGTAACGCAGCACACAGACAACAGCAATGTCCGGATCATCGCCTCTGCCCTCGCCGGGACCCGCCTTTGAGGCCCGTAAGCTCAAGATCCTAGAGCAGCTCGCGGTCCCCGACGCCGAGTACTCGGACGCCTCCCCCAAAGGCACCGTCGACGTGGGCATCCGGCCTCTGCTGGCCGAGATCAATGCGGCGGCGGGCTTCGTTACGACGAGCAGCTGCGCGGGGCGCGTGAGCGTCTTTGTGGAGGGGCGCAAGACGGCGGCCGCGACGACGACGACGGCCACGGGGGACGACCAGGATGATGTGAATGATGGCAGCGGCGCGACTGAGCAGAGCGATGGATTGGGGCCGATGCAGCCGGTAGTCGCTGCGCAGACAGTGGCCGGCCTGGGCGGCAAAGGCGGTGGCGGGACGTGGTTGTACGTCTCGCACGATCCGCATCCGCTGGCCGGACAGGGCGTGGTGGTGGATTGGGCAAAGGAGCTGGGCATTACATGGAAGCAGGAGGATGAGTTGCTGTTGGATACTACTGGGGGCTCTGGCGGTTGTCATTCGGAGCGCAGACTGATTCACTTCAAGTTTGAACCCATGGTGAGTGAACAACCAGGTTCACGATGCAACACCTCACCCCCACCCCGCAATTGGACTTTATAGTGATTCACGTTTATGACCCAATGCTGACGAAAACGTGCCAGATTCTTCACGTCCTCACCGCTTCCCACGCCCACGCGCAGCTCCTCCTCCGCTGCGCCCTCCACGCCGGCTTCCGCGAGTCCGGCGCCGTCAGCCTCGTATCCTCCAACAACGAGCCCGCCACACCCATGGTCGCCGTCCGCTCCATGGGGCTGGGCCTCGAGTCGCTGCTGGGCTACGCCGAAGACGACGGGCGCCGACGGCGGCTAACGGTGCCGCCGGGCTATCTCGACACGCTAATGACGATTGGCAGCGCACGCTTCGCAGAAAATGCCAAGCGCATCGAGCGGTTTGAGACGGCGTTTGGCGCGGCGACGGCGCGGTTGGCGGGGCCGCGGAGGAATCCGGATGGAGGGGCGTGGGAGGACGCGGCGGCGCGGAGGGAGAGGATGCGAGCAGAGGGTTTGAGGCAAAAGGCGGCGCGGCAGGCGGAGCGGAGGGCGGAAGAGGAGCAGCCGGATATAGATCTCACAGGGACGATGGGGTGAAGTGAACAGATGCTTCAAAAAAAAAATGAACTCAACGACAGCTCAACATGACATAATAGAGCGTGCTTTGTTATTGTCTGTGCATATAATGGGCGATGTGGTAACATTATATCATCACTGAAGAATGAGACGGAGATAGTGATAGAAGGAAATGCTCAATCACCTAAATCATTTATTAGCTGATCGATTCAGAGCCGATGCGCAGACAGAGATAGGATAGCGCACTCGGATAGGCATGTAGACAAAATCCGATCGAGAAAGAACGTGTTTGCGATACCTCTTAAATGGGTATTCGCATATAAACTAAGTCCTGATGGTACGCTTCTCTCTTTTCGTCTATGTAGCTTTTACCGCTTCCCATATTCGTAATGTACACAAAAAACCAAGCCCCCCGTGCAAGTTGAAGGGCCGTCGAGTGCCGTCAAAAACAAAACAAAATGCAGGCACATTGTCCCATCAACAATGAACCCATGAATTAATCACCCCTCTTTTTTTTGATGTCTGCCAAGTCCGCGCCCATCACGACACGACCTTGTCGACCCACGACTTTTCCAGCTTCTTGACCTCGGCCTTGAAGTCGTCCACCTCTTGCCAGCAGTCGAGCGGCCGGCGGTCATTGGTGCGCAGGCACTCAATCACCTTTGTGCGCGCCGCCTCGACGCTGTCAGGCAGCGCGCGGACCTGCTTGCGCTCCTCCAGCTTCTTGCGGAGGGCGTCGACCTCCTTGCCGACGGTGAAGCGGGTCGGGCCGTTGCTGTCGTCGGCCTTGTCGGTCGGCTTTGAGGAGGACGCGGCGGCGGCGGCAATCTTGTCGTGGGCGGCGGCGAGGGCTTCGGCTTCGCGCTTCTGCAGCCTCTTGAGCTCGTCGGCGACACGGGCGTGGATCTGCTGCTCGAGCAGCTTGGCACGCGAGGCGTCGGTCTATGTTTTTTTTTCCCCGTCAGTTTGCACTTCTTCTTAGAGAACCAAGCATCTGGCGAAATTCTCGTACCTCGGCGCTGGACTGCAGGGAGTCGAGGACAGGCATGGAAACACCCGGCGTCCCTGAGCTGTTTTTTTTGGACATGATGTCGTTAGCATGAGTCGGCCTGTTCGAGAGGTGCGGGCATCGCAAAGGCCCGGGAAAGGCTGATCGGTACGTACGCCTTCCATTGGTAGCCCGATTGCTCTGGTTTCGATGTGCTGGACCCCATTGTGAATTGTTCAATGGCGGGGGTACGAATCTTGAATCGGCTTCTTGGCTAGAAAGCTGCCGGATCACTTCGGCACAGAGAGCTTGCGCGATCCATTGTCGGAGTGGATGCCTGAGGCATACATTATGGAGTGCACCCAGCTACAATGTTAGTTACCAGATGCAGGCGCCATCGCCTCCAGAGAAGAGCTACAAAAGAATTATAGAAATAACAAAAAGGCAAATCAGGAATATGAAAAAACACTTTCATTCCTTTGAAGAGAATACAACAGCATCATGTGATGTCCTGCAGCTGTGAAGTACGATATCTCCTCTAGTTCCGCGTGAATTGCAGCCGCTGCAACATGGCTTTGCACAATTTGACTTGTTTTCCCAAAAAAAAAATGAGGCAAGAAGATATCAAGTATGATGGAAACTACACAAGAATAAATTCTAACAAACTCGTCGCTTCGACAACGTGCTGGAGTGGCACAGGTGACAAGGCAGCGCGCCGAACTTACACACCCCGTGGAACAGTTTGTTTACAAAGGGTAAATAGTCTATATCTGAAATCGCAGCAGGATGCCAAATATAATTCGAGTGACGTTTGGCGAGAGAAGCATGCCGTGATATTGCTGATGACTACTGGTATCGTCTTGGGCGAGTCTCTGCGTGGCTGGCGCTTTGTGCGGGACCGGGCAGCAATGCTTGGCGCCGCCGCCTACCTATGTCGCGATGACTGGCGATGGCTGGAAACCAGTCGCCAACTGGAATGTCGGTACGCTAAATATTGTCCACGTGCGTTCTCAACGGCATTGTCTATACTCGGATGACGGAGTCTTTGTCTTTGCCGTCGCATCTACCCAGTGTGGCGTGCCGTGGCTTACCTACTCACACGATGGTTTCACCGTCTCAGCTGAACTGCAGCTTGGCCATTTTCCTCGGCGTAGTGAAACGTAACATGGCAACGGGAACTGCTGGTGGACGCCTAAACTATGGTGGAAGCAGGATGGCGTTTCTGCAACTGTCTCTATACCTCTCTATATCTTCTTTATTAGTTTTTGCCCACATGGATCCGTTGCAGATTGAGTAATATCAGCGGGCAATAAAAGAAGCAGCGCGAGTGTCGAGGTAGATGACATGGGGGCCGGTCTGACAGCGCGTGCAATGCAGGTATTTAATGAGGAAAAAAAATTGCCATCATGCTGTTTGCGAGTGACAGGTGTGGGCTTGGCGGTCCTTTGCTAATGAGCATCAAGGACGTAATAAATCATCTTCCGCGGGGCAGTGGCATGTTGGACGGCCACGAGGTCATTCTGGGCGCGATGCAAGGGGTCTCCTTTTGCGGCCGAGGGTGGTGGCGGAGACGGCAGAGACGGCTCGGAAGGGAGCCGATGTGTCGGGGGCTCTAGAGACTTCCGGTACGTGATGCTCTTAAACCATTAGCAGTCAGTAGTTGAGCGCGAATTGAAACATGCCGCGACCAGCGGGACTCGGGAACGTGTGGGCGCGAATGGCTGGCGGCGTTTCTTTGTTGCAACGGGCGCGACGCATCAGATTGGGGCCACGACGTGCAACCGAGACATGGAGGGGAGAGTATTGAATGAACGTCATTCAAGTTGAATCCAGCCGTAATCCTTTGTGTTGTTGATTGATAGATCGTGGCTGTAGTCTAAATAGAGTGATCAGATGCAAATACGTAGCAGACAGGAAGAGGTTCAAGTTGAGTTCGCTGTGTATTTACCTAGCTGAGCTCCAAGCAAGCCACTTTTGCTTAATACTAGGTACCTACCTACCTTAGGTACCACTGACCAGTAATAAGGTAGTACGACCCCTGCAGAATGGCGCCCCGCTGTGGCGGGTTTCAGAGTGTAGGTTTTTTTAGGTGAGCAGTGGGCGATGGACTGTCTGACTGGCTGCTGCTAGTTAATTATGAGGCTCAAGAGAAGCGAGAGCGATTGAGAACCCACAGACAGGTATTGATCGTTTGCATGCGACAAGCCCCTGCTTGGAGGAAGAAACCAGACGAAAGAGGAACTGGACATGGGGCATATAAGATGATTTCTGAACGTGGTGGACGCAAACCAGGTCGGTGGCATGTTGGAGGGATGCTGGGTTTGATGAAGAAAGTCCGAAATGCAATCTGTTGTGCCACGATTCTGGAGCAAAAGGGCCATTTGGCTGGGGCGCCATGTGGAAGCGTCTGGGTAGCAGGGTACATGAGGAAGAGGTACCTCGTAATAATTTAGCGTGAGCAAACGGTGGAATCTCGGTGGGAATGGGGCAAGTGTGAACAAAACGGACAAGTATCCGAGTGCATATCCTGGTAGGCAGGTACAGCCAAAGAGGCAAAGAGGGAAACATGATGGGCATCTCCAACGGTATCAGCATAGAAGAGCTCGTGGCAGAGTTGCAGAGCGTATCTTGACACATCAAGATGCCGTCAGAACCGTCGACAAGATTCCTTGGCTGTCAAACTCCCAAAGCAAAGCACCTATTTACTATTCCAGTAAGGATTGCAGGCTATGAGTGGAGACAGGGCCTGGCGGGCCTGGCTATACCCGCTGTATCCCCTGTGCTTAATGCCAGGCACGCGCCTCTGGTTGGGCCAAATCCCCCCTGCAAAGCCCGACTTTCCAGGTATAACGTCTTTGCCAACCTCCGCCATACATTCTGCGGAACACATCCTCGTCTCTAACCTGACTTCATCACCAATATTAACTTCCATCTTCATTTTCTTCTCTTCACCCACTCCTTTCGTCCTCGTCCGCTTCTGTTCAGACACTAGTCACATATATTCATCCACGGCCTCGTTTCGACTACCAGCCGTCCTCTACCTCGTCGACATTGCCATAATCGTCTGGTCCTCACATCCCCGCTCCCGCTCTCAGAGCTAGCGTGCCATACCGTCGCATCGAACTCAGCACAGCCCACTTTCCCCTGGGTTGATCGTCATTATCTTGTCGTCGCTGGCTGACCCTCAACTTTGATTCACTCGACGCTGAATTCCCTTTTCTGTTTTCGCCTTGAAGGCCACTCTTTTTTCGCCTACGACGCAGGCTCGATTGCCGTCCACTCGTTTGACTGCTCGACGGCGTCTCTGCGTCTCTGCGCTGCCATTCTTTGCCGGTTTCGCCGTCCATCGTTTCTCGTCGTCTCTGAAACTTCCGCATCTCGACAAACCGCAAATTCATAAACAACTTAGTCTTAGTTTCTTCGCCTCATTTGAAACTGCCGCCTTTGTTCTGCGCATCACTTTGCATCGCAGCCCTCTTCGTCCACCAACGTTTTACTTCTTTTACTCTGCATCGCCCACCCGCCGGTTGTTTGGCCCTCTTCTCGTTTGCCGATTTCTCGAATTCACCCTCTCGTTCAGATTCCATCTTTTTCAAACTCTATTCTTGACACTGCTGGTCAGCTCCTAAAAGGAAAAAAAAGACCACCCACCACCTCCTGTCCCGCCTGCCTTGATTCACTAGCACCCTTTGTGGAGATAGGCATATCTGGGCAGGAACATTCCTCCTCACCCTCCCTTATACGCCAACCTCTCTCTGGTTAAAACACTCGCACTACTCTTCTTGGCCTTATCCTCTGACCCGCCGCCGCATGATGCCCTTTTTCTCTTAAGAGAAGCCTGTCGGAATTCTCTTGTTCTCAACGGCATTCACGATTTTCACCCACGCACGGCTCATCAGCATCTTGTCGGCCTCCCTGGTCTGGAGGCCTGCATTTCGACTCTTCTTAGCTCTGGTTTCTCTTCGTCCTTGACCTCTTCTACCGTAATCTTTACTCCTCGCGCCGACCCTCCCTCCCCCTCCACCTCGATCAAGATGAACGTTGACCCTCACCGGTTCGCCGGTGTGGCGTCCACGCCAACAACACACACTTTCAACATGCGCACGGCAGAAGAGGTAGAGCAACCCAGTTCGACAATAGCACCCTATTACACAGCACTAAACGGAGTCAATCAGCCCATGAACATGATCGTTAAGGACGCTCTCTGGCTAACTCTCGGCGGTCTGGCCGTCATCATCCTCACCATCAGACTTTTGGAGATTGTCTGGGCCAAGTTGCGCCAGGTCTCTGCCATGTCCGTACCGAGAGAAAAGCAGGGCTATTGGAAAACCTCACAATGGAGCTGGATGCCCAGTCTCAAGAAGAACCTCATCTACGCGCCTCTCTGGAAGAAGCGCCACAACCGCGAGTTCCGTCTTTCCAGCGCTATCAACGTTGGCACCCTTCCCTCTCGATTACACATGTTCATCATCATAGTTTATCTCGGCAGTAACCTGGCCTACATGTTTATCCTCAACTGGAAAAACGAAAACAAATGGGCCTTTTGTGCCGAGTTGCGAGGCCGAGCCGGTGTTCTCGCCGTCGTCAACATGGTTCCTCTAATCATCTTAGCCGGCCGCAACAATCCGCTAATTGCCATCCTGAAAATCAGCTTCGATACTTATAACCTGCTGCACAGATGGATGGGTCGCATTATCGTCGTCGAGACTGTCATTCACGTCACTGCTTGGTGCATTCCCGCCGTCGCTGACGGTGGCTGGCGCAATGTGAAGGACAAGATTTTCGCTACGCTCTTTATCGGCTCCGGGGCCGTCGGTACTGTTGCCTTTCTCGCCCTCTTCTTCCTCAGCGTCTCTCCTTTTCGTCACGCATTCTACGAAACCTTTCTTAACTTGCACATTGTTCTTGCTCTCGTGTCATTCGTCTGCACTTGGTTACATTGCGCTTCCTCGGACGTTGAGCTCGGAGGCCTGCCGCAGCTGCCCTGGGTCATTGCTGTCGTGATGCTCTGGCTTTTTGACCGTTTGGCTCGCGTTGTCCGCCTCACCTATGCTAACTGGTCCGACAAGGGCTTCACAGATGCTCTTTGCGAGGCCATGCCCTGCAACGTTACCAGAGTCACTGTCCGCCTGCCACGTTTCATGAAAATTGAACCCGGCACCCATGCCTATCTTCGATTTTGGGGCATCAACGCTTGGGAAAGCCATCCCTTTTCCATTGCCTGGGTTGAGCACGAAACAACACACACACTGCCCATTTCCGCCGAGAAGGAACCTCTCAACGCCGTCGACCGAGCCAACGCCTATACCAATGTTTCCTTTGTTATTGGAGCGCACACTGGTGTGACGCGTACACTATTCGATCGGGCGAGCAGATCTGTGCGTGGCATTCGCATCAAGGCCGCTTTTGAGGGACCGTATGCAGGCCATCACTGTCTCGACTCGTATGGACACTGCGTACTCTTTGCTGGCTCGACTGGTATCACGCATCAAATCTCCTACCTTCGACACCTTTTAGACGGCTACAATGCTGACACCGTCGCCACCCGCAAGCTAACACTCGTCTGGATTATCAGGGAGTACGAATCTCTTGAATGGGTCCGACCATATATGGATACGATTCTTCGCATTCCCAACCGCAAGGATCTTCTCCGTATTCAAGTCTTTGTCACGCGTCCGCAAAACCCTCGCGACATTGTCAGCTCTAGCTCTACCGTCAAAATGTTCCCCGGTCGTCCCAATGTGCGGCTGCTTCTTTTCAAAGAAGTACAAGAACAGATTGGTGCCATGTGCGTGACGGTCTGCGGCCCAGGTGGCCTTGCTGATGATGTGCGTTCTGCTGTGCGCGCCGTCCAAGGACATAGCGTCATCGATTTCATCGAAGAAAGCTTCACTTGGTAATAAGTAGACACAAGTTGGCGGTTTCTTTTTTTCTTGTACCATCTATTCTTTTATACCGGATCAGGATTCTATTGCATTTATTGGGCGAAGACGATGGCCGACTTTCTATCTGTACATACTTGAGATTTTGGGGAAAGTGTGGCATAGAAGCAAGGGGTCTCTTATTTGTCGATACACGGCGAGCAGCCAGAAAGGCGCCGCATAGACTTTGCATATATAACCGGCGCAGCAGGGCATCACAATTTGATGATGAATCACATTTCCGATTTTCGTATCTCTGAGTCTTTGTCAATTTCAGATCAGTACGAATTATTATGGGTAGTCGACAGCGTTTATCGGCTGACTATTTGCTATTGAGAGTGCTGGTCCGGCTATTGTAGTAAAATCGAACTTGACATGCAAACCAAAACGCCAAAGAGCCCCAATCGCTAAATAATGCATCATGCCACATGGGTTACAAATTCAGTTTCCAGCTCCTCCCAACAAAGAAAATTTCGCAAAATCTCCATTACATATTCCTTCATACGGTAACAGCAGCCGATCCCTCGCCCGTTGCCGCCGCCATCGCCTCCTGCAGCCCGCCAAACCCGTCCAGGCCGTCCAGGCCGCGGAAGCCCTCCTCGACGATCCACGCCCTGCCCTTGTCGAGGTGCCCCTCGAGCGCCGTGCACGCCGCGCCGACGACCAGCAGCCCGGGCGGCCTGCTGCCCTCCTCCTCGACAGCCTCGGCGACTCGCGCGAGGGTTGTGCGAATGACGCGCTGGTCGGGGCAGCTGGCGCGCTCGACGACGGCGCAGGGCGTCGTTAGCGGCCAAAGTCTTCTCGTCGCGGAGGAGGAGGAGGAGGTGGTGGTGGTGGTGGTGGTGTTTTGCGGCGTCTTCTCGGACGAAGCGGGCGTGTCTTCGATCTCCACGGCGGTGGTGAGTTCCCGGACAAGCCCCGTGATGCGGTGCAGCGCCATGAGGAAGACGACTGTGCGCGAGGCGACAAACTCGGGTGGCGCGGGGGCGGCACCCTTTTTGCCCGTCCCCGTGCAGATGAGCACCTGGTCGGCAACATCGCGCTGGGTGGCGGGTATGCCGGCAAACAGCGGCGCCGACAGCGCGCTCGTCATGCCCGGCAGCACGGCGACGCGGTCGCCGAGCCCCTTTGCGCGGAACCAGGCGACTTCCTCGCCGCCGCGGCCGTATAGGAACGGGTCGCCCTGCTTAAGGCGCAGCACGGTCTGGCCGGCGAGGACGCCGGCGTGCGCGGCGGCGAGAAGCTCTTCCTGCGCGCGGTCGGCGTTGCCGGGGAACTTGCGGGCAATGGAGACGGGCGTGCGGCGCGGGATCAGCGCGAGCACGCCGGCGGGGACCAGCTTGTCGGCGAGGATGATGTCGGCGGAGAGGAGCGCGCGATGGGTGGCGCGCGTGAGGAGGTCAGGATGGCCGGGCCCGCTGCCGGCAAGGAGGAGGCGGCCGAGTTTGGGTGTTTTGCTGCCATTCGGATTGGGGTTGAGAGAAGGAAGGGAGGGGGAGGAGGCCGTGTCGGTTTGGTAGCTGGTGAGGAGGGTGGCAACGTCGTCGTCGGTGATGGACGCGAGGCGGCTCAGCGGCCAGTACTCGCAGACCTGGCTGAGCCAGCGCATGCGGCGCGTCTTGATTTCCTCGGCGTCTTGGAGGACGAGCTTGTTAAAGGCGGCGCTTTGCCCGGTCGAGTCGTCCTCGTCGGGGGGAGATGAGGAGGAAAGAGAAGCAGTGTCGCGACAGTAGTCTTGCTGGATGATGCGCCGACGAGCATCGCCGAGTCGCGCAGTGGCGGCGCCGAGGCTGGCGGGCAGCGAGGCGGCAATCTCGCGGCGGATGCGCGAGGCGAGCTTGCACCCGCGGCCGTTGGTGGTGACGCCGATTTGCAGCGGGCCGTCGACGTGCGTGGACAGTAATGTGAGGGTGCAGAGGTCCGGTGCGTCAACGACGTTGACGGGGATGCGATTGCGGCGGCACAGCGTAGCAATGTGGGTGTCTGTTTTGACGCGCCATGTCAGAGAAAATCCTTGGAACCAGGAAAAGCAAGACAGGATTCAAAGTAGAGAGAGAAAAAAAGGGAAAAGAACGACGTACTAGTCTCTCGCGTGCCCGTCGTCACAAACACGGCATCCACCACGCCGCCAACTTCTGCCCTGCCCAGACGAAAGAGATCCTCATCGTCCAGCGGCTTCCGCTCCCACTTTACGCTCCCGTCGTCAATTTTGGCCTGCAGCCCGTAATGCAAGTCCGTCGAGGCGTCCGCTCCCGGGGCGACGAGCACGGGATGGGCGCCGGCGGCGAGGGAGGCGGCGCAGCGGGAGGCGGCGAGCGGGTTGGTGCCGACGACGAGGTGGACGCTGCCGCGGCAGTCGAGGCCGGCGAGGAGGACGTTTGGTTTGGTGTCTTGTCCGTCCATGGTTGATGTCATGTCATGAGTTGAATGTGTTTTAGAAAAGAAGGAAGAAGAACAAGAAGAAAAGGAACAGAAAGAGAAAAGAGGAAAAGAAGAGGCGGAAATGTTGGCGAGGGAGGGGAGGCAGGAAAAGAAGGAAAAATGAAAAAAGTAAAGCCTCTTTCTCGGGTCGTCGGGCGCGGGCCAAAGCTGGTGTAAATGCCCGTCTGGGGGGTCTGGGGGCGAGATGCGAATCTCTTGGTGGATTTTAACGTTTTCGGTAACTACCTAACTGATAAGAGCACACAATCCACGCTTGCAGATCAACCACAGCACGATTGAAATAGAGAAAAAAATCCATCAATTTCATAAAAGAGATATAAAATATGATAAAGCTGCAAACGACCAAGAACCACACCCGAGCACCCGATGCAGGTCCGTCACGAGCAACCCTCGTCGTCCAGTCTGGCCCCATTTCTTGCCCATCAGAGTCATCACCAATTCTAAGCCCCAGTTGACGCCATTGCGCCTTGTGGGGTCCTTCTATCGGCGTCCAATCACTGCCTCTTCAATTCCAACGCCCAATAAAAAGCCGCCAAGCTTTATGTAAATAGATACGCGGAGATGCACATCTTTCTTTCTTATCCCATTATCAAGTCGTTTCTTATTGAAACATCTCCTATCTATACAGTGATTTCAGCTCCATGCCGGCTTTCTCCCTCCATTCTCATTGTCTCTATTGTACAAGTTTATATGCATGGTTGTTGATACATGGTCCCCGCCCCCGCACTTTCTCCCCTGATAACAGTATTATATAGTAAATCGTACAGATAGGCACTTGAACATTATCGTCGTGCGCCACTGGCGTGGACATGATACACAGTCCCTCCGCAGGCCTTCGAACACATTAGTTCTTGAACCGTTGCTCAGCTTCCGCGAGCCGGTCCAGCTCGGCCAGCTCCCCGTCCACCTCCAAGTCCATTTCCTGCTCGTCATCACCCTGCTCCTCCATAATCTGGCGAATCAGCTCCTCCTGCCTCTTCGTCCGGCTATTGCCTCGGCCCGTTCTCGTTTTGACCTGCCAGTCCGTCCCGAGCCCCTCACGTGCCGCCTCGCGCTGCGCCTTCTTGGCCTCAATCGCCCGCTGCTTCTCCGTGTCCACGCCGCTGCCGGTGCGCGCCGCCCGCGGTACCCGCGTCTTGGCTCCCAGTGCCCACAAGTCGCCCCAGCGCGATTTGCGCGCGTCGTGGTACGCCACCTTGCTGAAGCTTTTGGGCACCGTCCACCGCTCCAGTCGGCCATCAGGCGTGCACGCGTCCAGCGTCACGTGGCCCTTGCGCTTGATGGGCGGCAGTAGGATGCGCGGCAGCGTCTGCATGTTGGGCGTCGCCTCGGCCTCTTCATAGCCGCGGAAAGCCTCGTCGGCGAGCTCCTTGCTGTTCTGCGCTTCGCCCTGTCGCACACCCTTCTGAATTGCCACGTAGCTAAACTCGACTTCGCCTTGATTGTGCGACTCGTTGCCCATCAATTTGCTGTAGAAGCCCGGCCGTACAAATCTCTGGCTAAAATGGCAGTAATCCTTGCGCCCTTTGCTCTTGCCTGGCTCTGGATACATGGGGCATGTCCCATGGTTAGTGCATGGCGCCAGAATTCGGCCGGCCTCGAGCTCCCTGTGAAATGCTGGATTAAAGTCGTCTGCGTTGATAGAGTTCTCGCCAGATTGTGGCAGCAAAAACTGCTTCAGGAGCGTGTCTCGTACGTGCGCAACTGCTTCAAAGCCGCGTGGGTGCGCCTTCTCCATGACGATAAGCACGCCACCATCCGGGTTCAGCAGCGTCCAGAGGTTGTTCAAAATGGCTTGTCGGTAGTGATCTTGCTTTTCCTTCAGGAACAAGTGCGACGCAATAATGATATCATAGCTCTTGCGCTTTTGCGGCTCGCCTCCGGAATCCAAATGTTGGCCGCTCTTCATGGCACCCGAGTGCATGTAGTCGGGCAACCGTGGAATAAATGTCGTGTTATCCAGAAACGTCTTGAGACGCCCACGCAGTCGATCAGAACCTACAACGACAGTCTTCTTGCCGGGTATCTTGTCGCCATGAACTTGCCCCTTTTCGGCAAGTAAATCCCATTCCGTTTGCAAGATTTGTTCCCAAGCAACGAGACCTGCGCCTCCCGCACCAGCATCCAACACACTCAAGCCCGGCCCGTTATTCTTCAGCCGCGACTGGATCCAGTCACCGCCAATCCGCTTTCTTACTTCTCGTAGCGTTGCCATGGCGCTGGCGTAGGCTCCCGGAACATAGGCCGCCAGGAAAGCATCTGCTTCAATCTCCGTCATATGCTTGGAGTCTGGCGGTAGGCCAATGCCGCCCATGTGGCCATTTCGCAGTCCAACAGGGGTCACTGGGGATGTCGGTAGACCCCTGCCTCCAAAGGCCGACTGTGCGGCAGTCCTGACGTGATCCAAGTGAGTTCTTCCAAGAAGCGACTGCAAAGGCTTTACTAGGCGCTCTTGGGGAAGCAATATCTCCACAGGGCTGTTATGAAAGCGACCTTCCAATGTGTAAGGATGAAAGCGTTCGCCTTCTCCCGTCGATATTGATTGATATGTCGGGTATTCTCCATCTGCCCATGAGCTCTCGCCCTCGGTACCGTGAGATAGTTCATCGTCCTGTTCCAGTTCTTCGGTTGCATAGGCCGCTTCCTCCTGCGCTCGCGCGGCTGCGTCGAAATCCTTCTGAAGCTGCTCCATGGCAATGCGCTCTCTTTCGCTTCGCGCAACGAGATCGACGTATCCGGGGGCTTTAGCAACTACAAAGTTGTCCACACTCTCACCGTCTTCCACCGATTGCTTTGCCATTTCATAGCTCACTTCTTCGAACTCGCCACCCTCGAGCTCTCGAAGCAGTATTCCTTCGCCTTCTGGGTTCGCGCTCCCCATATCGGAATGCTCTGGAATACCAACATCTTCGGGTGTCGTCTCGCGCAGCGGCGGGCCGTATAACCTTTCGTAGAGACGATATTCCTCCTCGTTCAAGTAGCCCTTGGGGAGTGTATCTCGAAATCGTTGTTTGGCATCGCGCACCACTTGCTCAATATTTTCCGTAGGTTGTATCACTTCTCCGGTCGCCGAGCCATCTTTTAGGCTTCGTGAAGTGGAAAAGTGTCGAGCTGCAGCTGTTCGACGAGTGGAGGGGAGCGTCGCAGTTTGTCGGCGCAATCTTTGTAGTTTTGTAATTCCTAGGCACTCAACTCTGTGTTGTCGCGAGGCCGCCACAGAAGCTCTGTAGCATCTCGGACAGGCATTTCGTATGCCGGCCAGAGAAAGCATACTTTTTATTGCTGCCTGTGATGAATGGGGAAACGATTCGGCCAGAAAGCTCCCAGAACTTTTCTTGTCGCGACGTCACGTGTGCTGGTCATATTCATTTAGGGGTCGCTGATAGGTCGCTACAGGGCCCATCAGCTCCTTAGGCAGGTACCTAAGTAGGTACTCTGCTCGATTTATGGCGGGTTAAATATTTAAGTCACGCCAGGCAGCTTGGTCGTCACCCAAGGTAAGACTCGAGGTGATTAACTCTTTCGAATTATGCCAGGCGGAATTTCGACTTCCGTTCTATGAGAACCATAGACAGCGGGGGTGGCTTGCAGGCCTTCCCGGCACACGAGATCATGCCTGGAAATGCAGTTGACTCGCTATCAAACTAGAGTCAAGGTAGCATCTCAAGGCAAACTGTCCGTATGCGTTCGAGGGTCGACAAGGGCAAAAAGCCAATGTCTTGCTCGTCGCAATGTCGTAGTCGCACCATAGCGCGACTCATAGGAAAATTTGTCTATCTCGGTGAAGCCTCTTTCGCCAAGGCAGATTGCCGTTTCACAACGCAGGAACATGAGTCGGAGAAGACGGTCACCCTGTCTGTCACCATCTTTTCTCTTGAAAAAAAAAATGGACAACGCATTACCTCCCTCATGTATTGTTCAGAGTCTGCCCACGCAAACCATGTCAGCATAGTTAGCCAAGAGGCCTTCGATGCCGCAGTGGCGTGTTCTGGTGACCAGACTGCGGGGTTCACTGCATCAATGGGTGGTGGCATGGACTCTGAGACTGCCAGTTGCCCAAAAAAGCAGGGAAGCTGGAGAAGGCGCATGGTCAGGCCGAACCGGTACCTGGATGCATCTCTATCTGGCTGCAGGACCGGCGATGGGCGAAGGGGCCATGGGAATACTTATATTAGACGTGGTTGGCTTGCAAGCTCGGCCAGAGTCGGAGGCATCAGCCGTCAGTCCGTTCAACGGATCGTGACTAATACTCAGGTGCTCAAGTGACCGAGCTAAAAAGAAAAAAAAAACCAGTGCCCAAAGCTGGCTGGCGTAAAACTTAAATCATCAGGACAAGCACAATAGACACGAGAAAAGGCGTCAGACAGTTTTGGCACCCCTCGAGGTAACGTTAGTATCTCATTTACCCGCCTTGGGCTGCCCCGTTTTTGCGCCTGTCTTTTGGCTTCCCCTTCTCATCGTCATCCTCAACCTCTACATTGATTTTCACAAATCTACGGGTACATTTCACTCTCTTGCTTTCCGCTTTCCAGCAGTCTTTCTTTTCGGTTCTATCATTTTCAACGAGTGGCCCAACAGCTCATCAGCCTGTCGACTCCTCATCCGCTCGCTCCCTTGCGCCTCGACTTGCACCAGTTTCACAATTGCGGCCTCTGCCAACCAATCGAGCCTCTGCAGCCTGAAATTATTTCTACGACCCCAAACTAGCTATCCAGCAAGACCTTTTCTTTTTGAACCATACGCTTTGTCGCCCAAATTAATTCTTATCCACATACCTTACTGCCTGCCTGCCTGCCTGCCTGCTGGCCTTACCCCGTCGAGTCGCCCCGTGCGTCGCCCTCTCTTACCTCCTCCCTTGTACCGCCAACTCTCCTCCTTCAAGGCGCATATTAGCACCTTGAACTGGAGGCGGCGCTGCTCTTGCGCCGGCTATGACGAATTATTCCACCATTACAGATGCACATCCCTCCAATATAAACGCCAGCGACATGTCGAGGTACGACTTTGATTTTTTTTGGAACCTGTTTTCCTCCTTTGGCCCCGTCGAGATCGGCGCCAGCCTCCCCCGAACATTAAGTTGGCCACGTTGAAGACAATCACTGACGGCTCTTGCGACAGCAGACACCGACGACGCGGCGGTAAAGATGCCGGCTACGCGGGCAAAGCCTCGCGCGTGAGCAGCGTCATCAACCTCCTCAACACCAGTATGATCCCTCTCCTGTTTTTCCTCGGTCGTCTGTGTCCGTTCGCCTGCACTCGCCGGCACGGACTTCTCTTCATCCCGCACCGCTGCTAACCGTCCTTCACCTCGGAACAGTCGTCGGAGCCGGAACCCTCACCATGCCCTTTGTGCTTTCGCACATGGGTATTATGCTTGGTGTCGTCCTCATCCTTTGGTCCGCCTTTACCTCCGCCTTTGGCCTTTACCTCCAATCGCGATGCGCCCGATACCTCGACCGCGGTACAGCTTCCTTCTTCGCCCTCTCCCAGCTTACCTACCCCAATGCTGCCGTCATCTTCGACCTCGCCATCGCCATCAAATGCTTCGGCGTCGGCGTCTCCTACATGATCATCATTGGCGACTTGATGCCCGGCGTCATGCAGGGTCTCACCAACCATACCGAAAGCTTTCCCTACCTGGTCAACCGCCATTTCTGGATCACCGCATTTATGCTGCTTGTCATTCCCCTCAGCTTCTTGCGCCGCCTCGACTCGCTCAAATACACTAGCATCGTCGCCCTCGTCTCCATCGGCTACTTGATCGTCCTGGTTGTCTACCACTTTGCTGCTGATGCCCACGCTGACCCCAGCGACATTCGCATAATCGAATGGGCTGGCGCCGTCGAGACATTGAGCACCCTGCCAGTCGTCGTATTTGCCTATACATGCCACCAAAACGTAACAAATCGCCGTTTCTCTAGTTCACTGCTCCCTCGCTAACATTTAGCAGATGTTTTCCATCCTCAACGAGATTGGCGACAACAGCCCCGGCAGCGTGGTTGCTGTCGTGGGCAGCAGCATCGGCTCTGCTGGCTCCATATACTTGCTCGTCGCCATTACCGGCTACATCACTTTCGGCAACTCTGTCGTCGGAAACATCATCATGATGTGTAAGCCTGCCATACCAGTGTCTATATGCTCATAGCTAACCCGCGCAGACGCTACTGGCGTTGCTTCTACCATTGGAAAGGCCGCCATCGTCATCCTTGTTCTCTTCTCGATTCCCCTTCAGGTCCATCCCTGTCGCGCCTCCCTCGATGCAGTCCTCGGCTGGCGTCCCAATCGCTCGCAGAACAATAGCGGCCGTCCCGGCTCCCCTGTGCTGACCGCCAGTCGCGGCGACCATGGCAGCACCGCCCCAATGTCGGACATGCGGTTCGCCCTCCTCACCACCATTATCCTCACATGCGCCTACGCCACTGCTCTCTCTGTCAGCAGTCTCGACCGCATGCTCGCATTTGTCGGCAGCACTGGATCCACCTCAATCAGCTTCATCCTGCCCGGATTGTTTTACTACAAAATTAGCGATCCGGAGAGCATCCATCACCAGCGCCTGCTCAAAGAAGACGACGACATGGAGGATCCGACCTCTGATGTCGAGGAAGCGGCGGGCCTCACACAGAACCCAGCCGCCCCGGGTCCTTCTGGTCCTAGAGGTGTATGGCGCTGGCGCAAAAAGTGGCGCTGGGACCTCGAGCACATTGACCACGAGGTTATCCGCAAGGCTGCTCTGGTCTTGGCAGCGTATGGTATCGTTGTCATGGCCGTTTGTTTGATAATGAACCTGTTCTTCGCTCCATCGCATTAAAATGAACTGTTTCACTTTTGAGGGAGAACTTGGCGGAATCAAAAAACATGTACACAAAAGGTATTTGGGCTTTTTCTACGGGTTCATTTCATTTATACTACGAGGACGGCTCTGTTATTTGAACTACAAGGATGGACATGGAAATCGAGCGAGCACCAATGTGTGCTCTCTCCAGCATTGGGTTGGTCATTATTTCCTAGCCGGTGTGGCTTGCAAGGCGATTTACGACTCGAGTTGGGTACATGTAGAACAGCGTGTTTTTTTTTTCTTTCTTTCTTTGGGAAGAGCGCGCCATTGGCATATTTACGGCGAGCGCAGTACAGCAAATACAGCGTTGATTACAATGCGAAGACGATTCTGATAATTCGTTTTTGTGAATATGCAGCTGTCAATTGAGTATACTCTTTATTCTGAGGCGGTATGAATCCTATTTTTTGTACATGGTCTGTCTCCCAGGTCCCAACGCCAGTAAAAATGCTGCTTTGTTGTCACATCGCATATAGTAATACAAGAAGTAACGTGTACGCCACGGTGCGCATTCGGCTTTGAATATGGTCTCTGAAGTCGCTTTGTGTCTACTCCTTTCCACGATTTCATTCGTCTTTCTTACCCCTCCGGCCTAGTTTTGGTTGCTGTTGCTGTTGCTGTTGCCGCCGCCGACGTGGCCATCCGTGGTCGTAGTTGCCGCCCTTCGTCCCCCCTTCACCTTCCATCCGCTCAGCGGATGCGCACCTCACCCGGGTTCACCTCCTTAGTCGCCTCCGGCCGTGGCGGCCCAAATTGCTTCTTGGGCAGAATGCCGACCATGCTCAGCAGCCGCCACGCCGTGTCGGTGGGCTGCGCCCCGACACCGATCCAGTACCGCGCGCGTTGCGTGTCGAGGCGCACGTCCTTGTGCAGACGACCAGGCGTCGTCTCGTACGGGTCGGCCTTGGGCACCGGGTCGTACGTGCCAATGACTTCAAGGGGTTTCGAGTTGCGTGCCGTGCTGCGAGATGGGAAGAATGTTTAGTCTTTTTTTTTTTTTTTTGGTATTGGGTCAAATGAGAGACAGGGACTGAGGCGCATACCGTGCGTGGGCGACGACAATGTTGTAGAGGGGCAGATTTCGGCGCCCGAAGCGCGCTAGACGAATCTTAATCACCATGGCGAGGTATGTTTGTGATGTTGGTGAACGGTTGAAATGGAAGCGAGTCTATATTTGTCGTCACTCTCCTGATGGGGCCATTCTCACCAGGTTCAAACTTGCCGGCTGGCAAGTCTCCGCTTTATTTCCTTCCAACTCGCTGTGGTGGTCCGAAGTTTTGCCGCGCGCCGGGCAGGCCAGATCAGCATGGGCTTGTTTCCGGCCAACGGTCACCATGCCGTTGCATGCAACCCGAATCAAGCCCACGGCAACAACCCGTTTCTCGAGTCAGATAGCCCTAAGATTCTACTATATCTATTTTCAGATTTACGCATCGCCCAGTCTTGGGAATCGTGACTTCTGCCTGCCCCAAGCAGTTGAGAAAGCAGACCGCCTGTAGGTATACCTGAGAATATACACATTCTAGGGATAGACATTCACCCCTGACGGCTATCAGTATTTTCAAAATTAATTATCGTGTAAGACATAGACTCGAAAATTTTATGACATTTATTATTGATTTTTATTTGGTCATCGAGGTGTGAGGTGGTGCTTAATTGCGTATCATGCGTAGAATGGCGTTGGCGATCTTTATTATCACCTGAGTGCTGCCTTCTAACTGGGTAGATACTTACTAATCGGTAACGTCGAGTTCTAGCACACACACCAATGTCGATCAATGTTGATCCAAAGCGGTATAGCGGCAGCCGCGCCGTTACTGCCGACTCCGTTGTTGGGTCTCAACGGCGGCAGGTGTGCAGACAACGCATCTCTTACATCATAGGCAACCGTTATCATTCGCACCGCATCTCAGCATCATCATGACTCTCAAAGTAGGTGATTCTCGTGTCATATTTTGAATTCGTCTCACCACCGAAGCATGCATGGCTGACGATCTCGGCTTCTTGATTCCATAGACCCTGAGCGCCAAGGCCGCCGCCGCTCTAGACCAGGAGCTCATGAGCACCAGCGCTTTCTCGCTGGATCAGCTCATGGAGCTCGCCGGTCTCTCCGTCTCCCAAGCTGGTACGTCTTGTTCTTCGGTGGTCTTGCTGCGTTTCGGCATGCCGAGATGGCGCTGCATTGCTACAAGCTAATATGCACGCGCGCTGCTTGATACAGTGTTTCGGGTTCATCCTCCGAGCATGGGTCGCAAGGTTCTCGTGGCTTGTGGTCCGGGAAATAATGGTATGCTCCATCTTGGGAATCATGAGTGCTAGACAAGATCTAACGAGCCCTTGTCAAGGCGGTGATGGTCTTGTCGCCGCTCGTCACTTATTCTACTATGGTTATCGACCATCCATTTATTACCCAAAAAAGGGCAAGAACGAACTATACCAGGTTAGCCGCCTACATTCACAATGATTTTTCTCTGAATCTTCGGGGGCGTTGTTTTCTGGCGTCTATTTCTATGCTTCTCTATATATGTGTTTACCTGGTCATTCCCAGAGCTCAACCTGACCTCGCATTCATCTCCAAAGCATTTTTAACTATCTAGACGCGACACAAAATCCAACCCAAGTTAACTACTGGAGAATATTCATGTAGTCGCTGATCGCTTTCTTAGCGCCTTGCAAAACAACTCGAGGATCTGCAAGTCCCGTTCATCGAAGATTTCGTGTCCGCAGCGCAAGATACTGATCACATTATTGACGCAATCTTCGGTTTGTGGAATCGTGTAGCCGCCTCCGGAACATTGTGTCTAACTGTGTGATAGGATTCAGCTTCTCAGGAGAAGTTCGAGAGCCGTTCCCAGCCGTAATACAGGCGCTCCAGAAATCAGACAAACCCGTCACGTCCGTGGACGCGCCTTCATCGTGGGATATCGAGCAAGGCCCTCCAAAGTCGGGATTGGGGAGCTCCTTTATGCCTACAACGCTCGTTAGCCTATCCGCACCAAAGCCGTTGGTCAGACACTTTACGGGACGCCATTTTGTCGGTGGCCGGTAAGTTGGCTTCCCGAAAATGCTGTTAAAACGTACATAATGTGGACACGGCCACTAAGACGATCTGGCCAGATTCGTGTCGCCTATGATTGCGGAAAAGTACAACCTCCAAATGCCCGAGTACGAGGGTGTCGACCAGATCGTCGAAGTTGACGTGACAGGAAACAAGCTGTGAGAGTGATAAGTTGGTGTCAAGGCGGTTTTCTGGACGACAGCAAACTACATGACAGCACAACCTCCTCTCAAGCTGTTTGGGCAGACGGGACTGGGGCACTGGCCGTCTTCCATATCATTTCGAATAAATTCTGTGCCGTTGGGACATTCGATATAAGGCGGATGGTAGGAATGGCAGAATGCAACAAAGACGAGGTACTCTTTCCCGCAGACTGGGCAATCCGCCGTATAGGCTTTGCACATTTATCTCGAGCTGAGCACACTGAATGCGAAATAATCTCTGTCCAACCCGTCAAAGATAAGGGGTAATGATATGTAGCTGAGGACAAGAGTTCTTCGTGTTCGCCCCCATGGGAGTCGTTGCAGCCTCAGCCGCGGTAGGTGTAGATGGGCGCGAGGTGGCGCGAGCAGTGAGTTTGTGGAGAGTCAGGCCGAAGATGGGCAAGCAGAGTGGCGACGGGCTGCCCAAAAGTCAGAGCACAAAGACAAGTTGTGAAGCTGACTATGAGAATATGGCGAGAAAACTATAGGCCACGATAGCGAGGTGAAGAAAATTTAGTTTGTCGAGTGGCTGTTGAGGAGCGCCTTCTTGGGCAAATCGAGACCGACACTGGCAAAAGGGCCGGGTCAAACCAGGTGTCGTCGTGCAGGGTCAAGCCACAGATAATGGGAAAGAAGGTATTCCAAGGATGTGGTGAAGTAGACTCGCCACAGCCCCGTGTGGCTAGGAAGAAGGGGCGAGGTGAGGAGACAGGATTGGGGCCCAAGACCTCGCCAACAGCGAACGACAATGGGCTATTGGCAGGAGCTTGTGACAGGCGAGGAGCATAGGGACAGCAAGAACTGGCCACACCACACGCACAACGGCGCACCCACCGAGAGAGAAAGCAGCCTGCCGAGTGGTGCAAGGTAGCCAGGTGCACCCAATGAGCAGGCACCCGAAACAACTACATTCTAACTCCAGAGCTGCATCGCTGCAGCAAATATAGATAGTGTGCCGGGCTGGCACGGCGACGTGTACTGATAGTACGAGCAGCGAGCAGCCCGGTGGCGGGGACCGGGCGAAGCGGCACATCTTACAGGCATCATGATACCCTGAGCAGCCGATGCGTCACGGCAGCAATAGTGGTCTGCAGCACGCCGGCTCCAGTGCAAAGACTGCCAAAACAAAAGTGGCCAAAAGAAGTGGCCAACATAATGCAACGGAGGCAAAGACGTTGTTGACGAGGGCTGGCCGGAGTAAAAGCTCCGTGAAAAGCTCTGATAGGCCCGAGCCGACGGGTGGACAGGGGAATTGAGAACTCCAGGGGACGTTCCACTTTTCTCTAGTAGAGGAACAGGCGACCAGGCGACGCCACAACCAGAATGCTGGGAGCTACCTAACGCTAATAACGTTGTTATAACCCGTTACCAATCAACTCTTGTGGAAGGGGTTTGCACATGCACTTTACACTCGACATAGGACCCTTTGCTCCTCACCAACGGCCCGCTTTCACATCATCATTCCATCAGCATTTCATCTCTTCATCCTCATCGTGGGGGTTTCACTCATTGTGGCGATCAGCCACGCTCTTCGTCTTTCTCCGAGGCCTCCGTCGCTATTTTGAGCTTCCTCTTCCTTTCCCTCCCCCCCCCCCTTATCCCCCCCTTCACGCCATCTCTAATATGGCACACGCTTCCGTCGCCAAGCAGACTAGCAGTCCAAGACTTTTTCTCTCCGCAAGGCCGACGCAAATCTTTGATGCAGCCGCTCCTTCGGTCCTGTCGTCGATCCAGTCTCCCGTTGGCAAAATCTCTTCCTCATAACCGGCAAACTATATCCCTCCCACTTCGATCTCACCGCAGATCGCCGCCCCTAACCAGGCACAGGCAAAATCTCCTCATAAATAAAGTTGCCCTTTATAGCGAGCCACATCCAGCGCCGATATTGCCAAACACACGCGCAATAACCTCCGGCATGGCGCATCTGCGGAGACAGTCGATTTCGAGCCAAACATTTCTTTCTTCTCGCCTCGGCCCGAGCAGGTGATTCGAGATGAATAGGCGCCTCGATGCTGAGAAGGCTCTCACAACATGTCCATCATTTCGATATCCAAGTCTTGTCATCCACGTTCTCTCAACATTTTGTACCAGACTTGGTGCCTTCGAATATCACCACAGCCTGCATACAAACTATGAATAAGCGAATCGATACTTTCAGCCCGGCCCACTATTTCATACATCCCTGGCCCAATTTCCACGACGATTTTGAAGAAATTATCGGGACCGAATAGCCCGTTGCGGACCAGAAGCCCCGGTCGTGCGATGATTCTTGTCCATTGTGAAATGTGTCTGCAGCTGGGAACAAAATCGAGCTACAGGGGCACGAGAGGGGTTACGGGCCATAGAGCCAATTCACGACATCGTCCATGCGAAAGCCGTTTATTAATTTACGAGTAAACGAGCCCTCCGCCCTAACGCCAAGGTTGCCTGCCATCAGCAGCAAATGCTCCGAGCTGACGAGCCACACGTTGCAAAAAATGTGTCACCGCCGTCAGCCGTGTCTCAGCATGTTTTTTGCTTAGAAAAAAAAACCGCTCTGTAGCAAAACGCAGCATGTCGGACATTGCGCCCGGAGCGTTGCATGATACCGCCACTCAACTGTTTGATGCGGACAGGCCATTATTACGCAATATAACGACCCGGCCTCAAGATCCAGCGATAGCGAAAGCATTTTATACGCTAGTTGAAACTGTCAACTGCGAACTGACGGGTTCTTCATGCAAGAACAACTTTTTCCATTTATCAAATGCAGTCTGGACATTGAAGATATTGTAAGCATACTTCTATCGCGCCTATATTTGCATTCTTTTCATCTGCTCGTCATCTCCTCAAACATCCATACTCTCAGCAAGAAGCTTCCATAACGCACACTTCGTGACCAAGTCAAAAGGCACAGTCTCCATCGCTGTGTTGTTTGTTTCCAGCCGCATACGACGCTGGCCCTGCTCGCCCACAAACGCTCCCCAATTTTGCCACAACGGCGATCCGGGCTGCCGACTCGTATTTGGGTCCAGAAACCGAACGAAGCTGGTAAAGTACGCCATAGTTACGGGCACAATAGGCGCATTGGTGGTCCTTAAAGATTTCGCCTCGTGCCCCCGGATATTGTCGGGCCCAAAGATGGCTCCGAGCTCACTAACGTGTGGCACACCGAAGCCTTCGGCAACCTGCTCTGGATCGGCAACGTTGTAACGATAATTCCACAACTTGTCTGGGCCCACGAAGGCTGAGATGGCATCGGACATGGTATTTCCCGCGCACACAAAGGTACTATCGCCATATACAGCGGCAGCAGATGGGAAATAGGCGGCGTGCTTGGGCAAAGGTTTCATCTTCGGGTAGATGGTGCTAACAATGTCGAGCTGCCATTTTTTAAGGCGTGGGTAGTTGGCTCGCAGAAACGATGACACCTCGGTCTCGGTGCTGGCATTCACAGCAAACAAAGTGCCTTCATCGGTATCAGCGCCCACGAGGAGGGGCACACGCTTGAAGCGGCCAGTCAGAAACTGCTTGTACATGTTGTCTTGAACGAGATCCCCGTCAATTACAGGCAGCCAATACCACAGCGGCACGGGATCCTCGGTATGGGCCTCGGGGAAGGGCGAGGGCTGGCTGGCGTTGCCCAGCGCGCCAACGTCGACTTTGCGGAGGCAGTCGAGGGAGTCGCACTTGGTGTCGCGAAGCAGACGAGTGTATTGAAATTCCATTTGGTCTACTTTTCGCTGCGTCGGCCAGAATGGGCTTTCAGGTATGCCACCAACGAAGAGAATCTCCTTGTCGTTGCCGCCGTAGGCGGTCAAATGGTGCGAGACGGAACCGCCACCCGCAGAGTCGCCGTGAATTACGACATGGTTGGGGTCGCCTCCAAACTGCGCACAAAGGGTTACCAAAATAATTAGCCGTGGCACTTGGGCAGTTCCTCTGAACGACGAATGAACATACCTGGCCGATATATTTCTGCACCCACTTGAGAAATAACCGTTGGTCCAAGAGACCAGCATTCAGTGCGCCATCCTTGCGAACCTCTTCGCTTGCCAAGAAGCCAAGAACGCCGACGCGGTAGTTGAAACTGACAAAAACTACGTTGCCGCCGCTCTGCTGAACGATCTGAGTCCCGTTATAATTGCCGTTCGAGTTGTGCGCGTAGCCGCCGCCTTGGATAAAGACCCAGACGGGAAGTTTAGACGCGGTGGTGGCGTTGGCTGGCTTGAAGAGGTTGGCAAAGAGGCAATCTTCTCCAAACACATCATTGGGACTAACGCCGGAGCCATCGACGGTCCCGACGCAGAGAGCGCCAAGCTGCGGTTGTGTGAGCGAAAGGTAGGTGTCCAATGGGTTTTGGTTTTGGTGCGGTGTGCGTGGCGTGGCGTACCTTGGTCGCGTCTTGCACCTGGTCTTCGTGGAATGGCTCCTCGGGTGCGCGGAAGCGCAAGTCGCCCAACGGTGGCTTGGCGAAGCGCATACCGAGAAATTGGTCGACACCGGCGCCGGCTACGCGCGACCCTCGGTACGTGGCATAGTCGAGGTGAATGAGTGGCGCGCCGTCAATGTCCGCAGAAAGGGCGACTGCAGCTCCGAGAGCGCCAGCAACGCACATCAGTTGCATGAGGAGCATCATGATGCGTGCATGTGTTTGTGTAAGTGTGTGCATGTATGTATGTATGTCTCTGTAAATGCTTTCTATGTGCGCAACTGCCTCGGAATTTACAATAGGTAAAGATGTATAGTACCAGTACCGTGATGCACAGTATCACGAGTATCGTGAATCACGAACGGAAATCTGGGGGCCCAGGTCGGAGTCTTATACCAAGAAAGCAAGTAAACGAATGTGCAGCCGCCTCATGCGCCTTCCCTATATCCGGGACCGCACGGTGGTAGCTGCATGTGGGTGACCTTTCTCGGTGCATCTAAAGCCGTGCTCCAATACGACTGTGACGCTGCGTCGGTGTCCTTATTCGTCGTCTTTTCTCACCTCTTGGTGCTCCCCCACCGGCGTGCAAATGTTCTTGTGTAAATTGGTCTCGGATGATGGAGTCTGTATATTGAGCAGATTATTACAAAGCTTGGCCTAGCTATGCTTCCTTATCCCCGATGTGGCATCATTTTAGTGCCGGCACTCTCGGACTCGTGCTTAGCAAGCCGGTTCTTGGGGAGATGTGGAAAGAAAATGTAATCTTTTTCACTTTTTAATTTGACTAGTCGTGAATAGCATCGTTTTTTATTTTTTTCTTAAAAAAATATGAAAAAAAAAAATGAAAAGAAGAAGAAGAAGAAAACAAGGCCTCAAAACTCGCATGCGGGAACTTTTGCAATGCAAAACATCAATACCGGACGAGCGGGGTCATCAACGTGCGTCGTGCAAAAGTTGCCAACCCCCCTCCCTCTCCTGTTGTCTTGTACGACACACAGCACGAGGTATTCACCGCGAGCTGGCCGATGTACGGGTTGTGGAAGCTTGAATTTCGAGGAGGATCGACCAATCATTAGTGGGTAGGGATCTGACATGCTGGGTTGCGTTTGTTTTTTTTTTGTCCCCCATCCAGTCTTGATGTACGGACGGCCGTCGGCAATTTGATGGAGAAGAGATGACGGCTGGTTGTACTGCCGCGCTGAAGGGGGATGGCAAGGTGAGGTGAAAGGTTCCTGTTGCTTGCCAAGTTGGCAAAATGGCCCTTTGATGAAGAACTTGCAACGAGGCTCTCTCATCCGGGAGCTACAGGCGCAAGTTCTTTTTTTTTTCTTTCATGGTTCCTTAATTACCGGTCTCGGGGTATTTTACTGACGACCGGCTAACTCGCCGTCCTCCGAGGTCAGTGCCGTTGAAGGGAAATTAAAAATAAGATGACGGCGACTGCGATACTACCGACGAGGCCAGACGAGGCTACTGCTGCTGTTGCCTAGGCGCGGCGTGTGTACAAAGGCGTTACATGGGGTGAAGCACCGACCACAGCGCCGGTTCTGTTTGCGGGACGCTGCGGACGACAAAGGCAGATGAATGAACAGTTGCCGAGAATCGCGCGGGCATCTTGTCAATGCTCAAGTATCGGCCAGAGATAACACGGAATTGTAAACTCGTCTTAATGCCTCGGATTCTCCTCATCGATGAATATTGGAGAAGCGCTTTGCACACGCCGAGTCGGGTTTACACTGGCAATAAGGGCCAACACAAACAAAACTGTCCGGGCTAAATCAGAGCTGATAGGCTGCTCGTTATTTCCCAGGACAATTATGAATCTCGAACCTACAATGTTTCCTTTTTTTTTGGTATTGTAGAGTAGCCGAGCAGAGCATTCACTCCTTTACAATGGTCTTTTATACGGCCGCTCTGTTCACTACGTTGTTGCCAAATACAGAAACCGCTTGTCGACATTGCGTTGTTGGTGCGCTGGGCTCAAGTTGGGCGCCCAGCACACTGCTTGCCGTGACACTCGTGGCGTCTCCTTGCGCGCCCGCGCGCGACGAGCATCTTCAACTCGGCTATAGCACCTATTAGTGTGCAGGGTTATTACAGTCGACCAGTAATGTTGCGAGAGTATATCGATGGGTCGCCTGGCGTCGTATATGTCTCAATCTATCCGTTGGGGGGTGTTGGTCTCGCGGAGGTGGTCTCGCGGTCCGGCGGGGGCTCGGCGCTGGCGGGACCCATGACGAGCAGATACGGGCGCGGCGGTGAGATTGCAGATAGAAATACGGGGTTTTTCTTGATAGAGAGGTCTTTTTTTCGGTGTCGAGATGGGTTCTAGACATTGTTCTGTGGGGTTTGGTCCGAGATCCACGTTAGAGTTAACTAGCATTGTGCGGACCGGGTGAGGGGTCCGCGCCGATGTGGTTTGGGCATCAATGGTGCGGGAAAAGGCGCTGAAAACTCTGGGGCATTTGAGGCGTCTTGATGAGAAATGTAACAAGAATGCCAGATTTGGGATAGTGAGCTCCAGGTGGCGGGAGCGCGCGTGCTCGGTAGAAGTATGATTCAGTACCTTGCAGGGCTGTGCAGGCAAGGTTGTTCGCGTTGGCTTCTGGAAGGTTTCCAAGCGAGTTGGCACCAGGCGGGCGGTCGGTGGCCCGCGGGTCCGAAGGAATCACAGAACAGCATCGAGTCTGAAGTATGGTAAGGCTATTTCTTCCGGCAGACGCAGCATGAGGCATATGCGAGACGCAAGTTGTCGAGCGTGGCCTGGTGTGTCATGGTCAGCAAGCAGCACAAACAGACGCAGCAGGATGGCCCGGAAGGATGGCTCGGAAGGATGGCTCGGAAGGGCTGGCCGAGAAGCTGGCACTACTATCAGTAGTATCCGTAATCGGTGGGCGCAAGACAGACCGAGTGGCTGTGGGCGAGTAATGGCTAAGAGTGATAGACATGAACAATTCCCTATCTGTCGAGATGCGTGGATTGGTTTTCGGCGGTAATATGGTTTGCAGGGTTGACGATGTGGATCTGGGGCGTTGGGTGGTGGGGGTAGGTAGAGCTGGAGACGGCTTCCTTCGGCTCGAACATGATGGAGAGGTGCTGAGTCGAGTGCTACCAGAGTCGTTAGTTTCTTGTTGGAAGTAACTGATGCAAAGGGCGTGCAGCAGAACGAAGTCCCATGGTGCTACGGTTATGCGGTGGATGCCGTGGCTCGCCTTGGCAAGTTCAGTGTCTGGTGATGATGGGGCTTTGTTGGAGAGAGAAAACTGATGACAGACCCACTGCAATTGGCAGACTGATGCGTGCACCGACTTCCCCATGGCGCCCCAGACGAGAGTGATGCCATGGTGCATGTGTGGCGGACGGATGGACTGATGGAGACAATGGATGGGCAAATGGGATATGGTGGCTTGGTGGTTGGTGGTTGGGTGCGGCTGGAGCTGGAGCTGGGATGCAACTGCGGATGCGGATGCGCAATGCTAAAAATAAGGTACGTAGCGACCAGCGGCCGGCGTCGTGCCGCGTCTTTCCTGGATGGGCAAGCCGCAAGCAGCCTTGTTGCCAACGTTGATCAGCTTTGTACTGAAGTGTGTGGTGCTTCCTCTTGCCTCTCCGAATGCCTTTCCTTTCGTGTTGGTTTGCTGCCTGGTTAGGTGCCCAGCCAAGTGTACTCGATCCGTTTTGGGCGATTCGCATGCTGGGCATCGCCGGAACGGTCTCGACTGGCAACGCCTTCCCGAGAGCGCCACGAAGAAGGCCGACTTGATTGTTTCCATGAACAAGTAATTGAGGGTTTAGCTTGTAACCTAGCAGCGCCTCCTCCCCTTGGCGTGGCGTGGTTTCTGTTTCCTTCAGAATTCGAAAAAGTCGTGCCGCACCCGGGCGAGTGAAAGTGGGGGGATCCAAGTGGGGAAGAGAGACAAAGCCAGTGCTGCTTCCGAAACTGTAGCCTACTGCAGAAGATGGAGGGACATGTAGAGTTATCCATAAGGGCAAATATACCTGGTTCGCGGCAACAAGGCATTTATTAATCATTTATTAATTTAGCTTTAAACGTGATCGAGTTGCATTGGGGAAAATAGAGGCCTTGTCGGGATCCCTGCCACTGTTTCCCCAGGCGGCAGGTGGTGCATGACTAGGTACCTATTGCTAGGTAGGCAGTAGGTTCCTAGGTACGGTAGTAAACGGCGCCAGGGCAATCATGAACAGACGCAAGCCACTCGCTCGTGTTCATGCTGAAAGCCAAAACGGCCGGTCCAATTCTGCTGCCTAGCGCCACGTTTTCGCGATCGAACAAGTACTTGTACAAGAGGTCGCGAAAAGATGCACCTTCTAAACATGACGTTTTTATTCATGATGATAGTCGAGGCTGTTCATAAAATTCGATTAGAGACATTGCGCCTAACGACGATCCGTATAGTTTCGGAATTAGAATCCGTCTAATGTGCTAGCGAAAGAATGCCTTGTTTGCAGTTAAGGCCGACGCTGTCAAGTGACCAGTCGTCTATGGGGTAGTGTGCGTGGGCTGCCGTTGGGGCGAAAGCATGGACGTGCGTAGGTAAATAGCAACTAACGACTCCGTGCTCCGTACTCGACTTGGTCGAGCGACGAGGAAACGGAAAATGAACGTCATGTGTAACCCCTTGTATTGACATGGATCATGGCTGATGCAGCGCCGCAATCATCACTCTTGAGCTGGCAAAATGGGGCTGCTATCTACGACCCCGCCAAGTTGAACAGATATCGCTTCCATCTAGACAAGAATTGACGGGAAAAAAGATAGACTTGACACCTCGAAATTATGTCAATGGAATCATCCGTCTAATTATGTTCCCGTAAATGTGGAAAAAAAATCAATACGACTCTGCCAACGTATTCAGATTGTAACGGTGAACCCAAATCATCGTGGGGCTCTTACCCAGTTTCTGGGGCTATCATCAGCACCCTTCTCCAGGCTTTACTACGTGCAGGGGTCTGGGTCCCGTTTTACCCCAAAAATCTGCACATTTGCCAGAGATAAGCTACATGAGCGACGTAGGCAGGCAAGGTACCTCCGCTTGCCTGTACCCCTCATGCAATTCTCGGTACCTCAAAAATTCAAAGAGAAAAATTCATAGCCTCGTTCGCCCCCTCCTCCGAGTCCTTTCCTCCCCAAAGAGCCCCAAAACTGGACGCCCGCCCACATCAACCTATCCAGCCGTTGTCTTTCTTTACCCTCTCTTTTCCCTCCTACTCCTCCACATCCTTCCTGTTCTCTCTCCCAAACCTCTGTCGGGCCAGATTCTCGTCCTCATTCCCGTGTCTGCTCAGTAATCTCCTGGCTTCGTCACCGCAGCCCGCGCCATCTGATGTTTGCCCACTGCTCAGCTCGTTACGTCTCCCTCTACCGCACCTACAGTTAAGCCTGCCTGCTCCCAGCCAGTGCTACGCTGCAATCGCGCTACAGAAATAAGCGACGGCCCTTTTTCTGACGTCACGTCCCTGGAACTCGCTTGTCGCTTAACTCGCTATATTTGAATTGCAATATACTGCACCTTGCATCTCTCCTCCTCATTGTGCCAATTTTGCGCCCACTCTGCGCCCACCCTCCGGAGACCCATCATGGAGAAAAAAGTCTCACACGAAGCCAATGTCTCGGCCGACAGCTACAACCTCAACCTCGAGGGATCTCGACCTGCCGAGTCGTCCGAGTTCAACCTCGCCCACCAGCATGATCAGCTCGAGCGCGGCCTCAAGAGCCGTCACATTCAGTTCCTTGCCCTTGGCGGCGCCATCGGTACTGGTCTCTTTGTCGGCTCCGGTGGCATTCTCAGCAAGTGCGGTCCTGCCCCTCTCTTCATGGCTTACATCTTCATGATGACTGTTGTCTGGACTGTCATGAACTGCCTCGCCGAAATGGTCACCCTGCTTCCCATGCGCGGCATCACCGTTCCCTATTTTGTCGAGCGATTCGTCGACCCTTCCCTCGCTTTTGCCGCCGGCTGGAACTACTGGTACGTCTACGCCATATTAGTTGGTGCGGAGGCCTCGGCCGCCAGTATCATCATCAACTACTGGCCCGGCGCCGCCAAAGTCCACGTTGCCGTCTGGATCACCATTGTTCTCGTCGTCATGCTTCTCCTAAACATCATTGCCGTCCAGTTCTTCGGCGAGGCCGAATTTTGGTTCGCTAGCATCAAGCTGCTCACCATCATCGGCCTCATCATTCTCGGCGTCGTCATCTTCTTTGGTGGCGGCCCCGATCAGAATCACATCAGAGGCTTCTACTACTGGGAACATCCAGGCGCCTTTGTCCAGTTCCGCGGCGTCTCTGGCTCCACTGGCCGTTTCCTCTCCTTTTGGCAGGCCTTCATCACCGCCGGCTTCGCCTTTATCACCTCCCCCGAGCTTATTGCCATTGCCGCCGGCGAGACTGTCGCACCCCGTCGCAATATTCCCAAGGCTGCTCGTCGCTTTGTCTGGCGTCTTGCCATCTTTTACGGCTGCTCCTCTCTCATTATTGGCATCCTCGTTGCCTCGGACGACAAGGACCTTCTCGGTGCTCTCGAGACCGGTGCCGGCGGTGCCGCCGCCTCTCCCTTTGTTATTGGCATACAGAGAGTCGGCATCTCCGTCCTCAACCATATCATCAATGCTGCAATTCTGACCTCGGCCTGGTCTGCCGGCAACTCATTCCTCTACTCGGGCAGCCGTGTTCTCTACTCCATGTCCCTCACCGGCAATGCTCCCCGCTTCTTCTCCAGAACGACGCGCCTCGGCGTTCCCTATGTCGCTGTACTCACCACTTTTGGCGTCGGCCTGCTCTCCTATCTCAACGTCAGCAACTCGGGTGAAAAGGTTTTCACTTGGTTTGTCAACCTCTCCACCATTTCCGGCTACATTGCCTGGCTCATCGTCATGGTCACGTACATTCGTTTCCGCAAGGCTCTCGAATACAACAATCTGCTGGATATCCGCCCCTACAAGACGCCCCTCCAGCCATATGCCAGCTATTTTATGATTGTTCTCGTCAGTCTCCTCACCATTACCAATGGCTTCCAGACCTTTATGGCCAAGCCCTTTGTCGCCGCCGACTTCATCGCCGCCTACATTACCATCCCCCTCGTCTTAATTTTCTACCTTGGACACAAGATGTGGTTCAGAACTCGTTGGGCCATTCCCATACACGAGATTGATGTCACTACTGGTGTCAGGGAGATGGATGAATTGGAACAGATGGATGAGGAGCGTGTCGCCAGCAACTGGTTCCAGAAGGCCTGGTACTGGCTAGCATAGACGTGGTGCGTTCCGACGCTCCCGACGCGACCTTGCTTTGACGATCTGAACCTTTTTTCTTGTCTGTTTCCATGATGCACATGCATGTATGCTATATCTGCCAATATTTCTCTCATCTTGTTGGATACCACATTTTGACAACGCATGTCTGCATGACATGAGTTTTACATAATTCAGATTCAATTGCCACATTTCTTGACCTTGCTACCCTGTATTTGTGTGGCTAAATTGTAGCCTGGCCTGGCCATGCCGGGCAGCTGGTTTTCACTCGAGTAAGCCGGATGTGTGTTTGCTTGCGAATTTCCGTGGCCTGGTTTGGTCGTACAATGCTACTTGAGTTTATCCGCATGTCGCCTACAAGGCAAAGGTCAAACGTGACCGAGTAACATGAATAGGTCAAGCATGGACACCAGTGAAAGTGACCTCGGCGAATCCCACGGAGAAGAAGGAAAGCCAAAGGTGAAACCACAACGCGGTACAGGAATTCACTTTTCGCGATTTTCTGTCACCAAAGACCCTTGATGCATGGAGTAGCTCGGCACATTCCGAGATGCGACTTCCATTTTTAAACGTACATTGTGATGCGGGGGCTAGCGCGTCGGGAATGTTGAGATGCATTCCACGCCGGCCCTGTTCCACCAGCATGGTCTCTAAACCGTGCTACGCATTACAAGAAGGCTTGTTATGACGTTGACGCGTGATGAAAGGAATCTTGGTCCTCTTCTTGGTGTTGTCGTTATGGCCTCGTACAAAGGGTCATGACAAGCGAACGAGCCTAGGGTACCTCTGTGCAAGGGAACCAAAACCATAACCACGAAAAGAAGAGGAATAAAAATACGAAAAAAAAAAAAATAAAGAGTAGAGAAGAATTATGCCATTCGTCAAGGCAACAAACAGTGATGATGATGATGATGATGGTGATTTGAAGACCGAATTCACGCCTTCTCCGCTACGCGACTCACTTAATCTTGGCTTGGTTACACGCTACTAACTTGGCGACAATGGCAAAGGGGAATGATCTTGCGGGAGGGGGTGCCGCACCGAGGTCTGATCTGATCAAGACGAAAGCGAAGAGGGGAAAGTTGAACAATATCGCAGCCGGAGCAAATCCCTTTTTATTTGTATTTTTGCAAATTTTTAGCACGATCGAAGGAGTTGAGGGTTGAGTTGATGAGAGAAAAAAAAAAAAAGGAAAAATATAAAAATAGATACAAGAAAAAAAAAGATGAAAGAGCGGTAAAAAAGGGATGTGTCTGTCCGTGTACAGAGTAGAACATTGGTGTCTGCTCCCTTTCCATCATGTCTCTACCGGCCCTTGCGCTATCGTCATGACCTTTGTGCAGACACGTTGGTAAAAAGACATGCATCCTGCAGAATCAATGACGGTAGAAGCTGGGGTGCCCTTGTCATTAGGAAATCGTGGAGGTGGCGCCGGGGCATGCACATGAAGTAAAAGTCACGTCGCGCTTCCATTCATATGTTACTGACAGAGGCAGTTGAAACAGTTCTTTTTTTTTTGCTCATTATTCGTAGAAATCTGGATCGCCTTGATTATTTGCCCGTTCTGGGAGAAGCGTCAGGTACCAAAACGAAAATCAGGTACCGGGAAGAAAAAGCGCGGGCGCAAAACCCCAACTCTAGGGCTGACCCGCGAAATGTCCAATGATGAAAGGCCCCTTGGAAATGAGCAAATTTAACCAACTAGGCGGGCTAAGCCAATCAAGGGGGTAAAAGTCTCTGCCGCCCCTCTTCTTTGTATTACCGTGGCGTACGTCCGTCTCCAGTTTACAAGGCCGCTTTCTTCCCTTTTCTTTTTTCCCTTTTTCTTCTCGGCTATCCCCCGGAAAATCTAATCGGGGCGCAGCAACAGTTGCCTCGATAAACGAGAACAAAACAGGAAAGAGAAGGAGGAGGAAAAAAAAGGGTAGAGTTGCGTTTTTTCTTTTCTTAGTGGGAGACTCGGAATATATATTTGATTCATGTGCCTATATAACGAATCTAGTACACGGGAAGAAAATAAAAGAAATCTGGCCATTCTTGACGCTAATCACAGCACACAGATGATTGGGGGGCTGCTCGTTGCCTACGACACGGTGCAACATCACCCTCCGACTTCATTTTAAACATGGCAAAAAGAGAACAACTGCCACGAGGTCGAGCAAAGAATACAGAGAGGAAGCGGGGGCTTGATTACGAAATACAAGTCGTTACTGTGACAAAGGTCACGAGGCTGCTCGCTCCCCCCCCAGGCTGGTGAGACAGCGTTGGGTATCTAGCGGATACCCTCATTTCCCTCAAAAGCCCCTTCAAGTACCGAAGGGGCCAGCGCGTGCACACCGCGACGTGGTTCATGAAAGCTTTGCTTGGCTCTGGGGCGACGGCATGGACAAGTCTCACACATGAAGTCCCGCGACTGACACAAAGGGAATGCGCCAGGCCCCCCCCTTCATCTCTTCACGCTGGCCCCCGGTCTAGCGCCATCATCAGTGAATGAATGAGCAATTGATTTTTTTCTTTTCTTTTCCTTTTAAACTCTTTTCCCGCTAGGGCCAGTTGTTCCTCTAGTCTTTGTGGGTCTAGATGTGATTACCCTGCCCTCCGTGTGTGTGTGTGTGTGTGTGTGTGTGTGTGTGTCTTGTTCGTGAGATGGCCTCCCCCCCAAGACTGTATTAGTAGAACGGGCGCGCCCACACCCCAAATGCCCGCCTTTTCCCTCTTACAAGCTCATTCTCATAAAAGACTTCGTTGGCAAAGTCTTAATCTACGAATTAAAGCTTTGCATTTACGAATATCACTCACGCTCATTTTCCTAAATCACAGACTCACACGCTGAATCTCATCCAACCCAACCAACCGACGCTCACTCAGTCCTTCAACTTGAAACAAGTCGCGCTTCAGCCCGGCCCGATCCATTGACGAGCTCAAAGTAGCGCAATTTTTAACCTTTCTTTGCCCCGAAAGGCAAAAAGGGAAGGAGAATTAGAAAGAGAGAGAGAGAGAGAGAGAGGGAAAAGCACAAACATCTACGACTTTGTTGACAAAGATTTTGCTTTGTATCCTGACAATACACATACACAATCAACACCAAGAAGGAGGAACAAGATCCAACCACGACACAGTATCGCGATGCGTCTATCCACTCTCCTCTTCGCCGTGCTCCCGGCCCTCGCTGCAGCCGACGATGCCAACTCTGCCGCGCCCAGCGTGACTACCATTACCGAGACCAGAACCGGCACGATACACTTCACCAAGACGGTCACGCTCGCACGCGTCCACATGGTCGTGTCCACGCTCAACAGCACCAGCAGTGCCGTCATCCAGCCCACCGGCGGCATCACCCATCCGTCCTCCATTGCCGCAACCACCACTACCACTACCGCCGCCGCCGCCGCCGCCGGCAGCCCGACCGCGGTGGCCACCAAGGGCTCGACCAACGCCGGCGCTGCGCTGGAAGCTGGCAAGGTTGTCTTTGCGGGCGTGGCTGGTATGGTTATCGCGGCCCTTTTGTAAGGGAAAAGGGGGAAGAAGAAGGATGGACAAGTTTGAACAATGAGGAATCTCTCTCCCTTGCCAAGCTGTTCAATCGAGTCTTTCCCGTTCCTTTCCTTGCAACTCACCCGTCTATACATTTTGGGCAGGACCTCAATGCGTGTCGCCGTCATGTTCTTCTTCGCTTCTGGCAACACTCGAGTACAATCTTTTGAAAGACATTTACAAGTCCTCTGTTTTGAAAAACAAAAGAAACAACAGGACCAATTTCTCTGGTCAGCTTTTTTTTTGTGGCCGCTTTTTTTTTTTTTTTTTTTTTTGATCTTTTCCCCCCATTATACCTCTTTCTTCTTTCTGCCGGTAGGCGTTTTCTTTTTTTTCTTCTGGATTTTATGCTTGACGACCTCGACGAGTACGAACCAAGGTGACTTTTCTGGGCACCAGCTTCTGTTCTCTCAAGTCATTTTGTCCTCTCATGTCTGCCGTGAGAGTGTGTGAGAGAGAGAGAGAGTAGCATGCTCATGATTGAGCAAGATCAAGCTGCCGCACACGCTTCCTTGCCCTCAACTGCCTCCTTTTGGTTCGTCACATATACTTGGCGGTTTTTTTCTGTTGACCTTCGGGAACTTTTGCTGTTGATACCAAGTCGTTTTCCGGGGAGGAAGAGGTTGTCTTTTTTGTTTTCGCTTTGACTACTTTCAACATGAAAGCCAGCTGTACACCAACTGGACCATGATCATGTCCAGCCATCTCCAGCCATCTCCAGCCATCGGATAAGGGTTTCGCCTCCTATTTGATGGTTACCCCTTGTCGCCTTGTCGAACTCTGTGTGGGATAGCCTTGGTCTTTGAACCGCGCCTCATCACAGACGGAGGGACAAGAACGTGTGTGGAAGAACTCAAAAGCATACAAAACACTACATCTTCGACTTGTCACCATATTCATACCCATCTTCTTTTTGCTTCACGGGATGAACAGGGCTCTTTATATATTCATGCTTTCTGAGGAGCCATCATTGCTCCAATCTTGTCGGACAGAAAAGGGAGTCTCCTCCCTTTCTTCGCCTAAAACAAGGTTCTGTTTCTTCTTGGTACTCGCGCGGCAGCCAGTGGTTTACATTCTCTTGAGGATTCGGCTTCTGCTGGGGACTGCTGCGGGCGACGGGCTTTCCATGGTTTTCTATCTTTTTTGAGAAGCCTGCGAGCGGCTGTTTTGATAACAAACAAAATTAGATAGAACCAATCGACGAGACCTGGAGGAAATGTGTCCAAGTTGTGTGACTTAAGGTTGTCGTGTGCATCAACCAATCAACGTTGACCATGCCGCAACTAGTAACGGCGCCGTCGAATGTATGAATCATCATGAACCATCATACGCGCTCTCTCTTCTTTGTAATTTAATGGCGCCACCGCTAAAACAGCCCTGGCCTGCTGATTAAATGGCAGCCTGCGACTCGTGTCCGCGGTCGGCGGCGGCGGGCCCCATCGGCCCATGCGGCCTTGTGCTGGAGTTGCCCGCCAAAAAGAGGCAAAATTAGTGGAGCGCGCTGTCCAACGTTTTAGTCAACGATTTGTTCACAGATACTCGAGCTTTTTTTGGCCCATCATCTTCCCCTTCCCCCATTCATCTGTATCGTACACACTTTCTGGCCCATCTAGGAATCCGGAAAGGCCATCCTCACCACGCAGAGCCGCACAATGGCTTCCCTACAGCGATCCGCCGCCCCCCTGCGCAGGGTCCTCCACTCCAGAGCTTCCACCGCCACAGTGACGACGACGACGGCCACAAGGGGTCTTGCCACCACCGTCCCCTCCCCCTCCGACGGCAGCGCCAAGCCGAAACGCAAAACATACTTTAAAGACACGACCGTCGCCTCTCTCGACGACTTCATCGGCGGCAAGGGCGGCAGCAGCGGCGGCGGCGACGCGCTGAGCCAGTCGGCGGCGTACGAGCTGCGCACCGCCCAGGTCGGCCCCGAGGGCAAGAAGCGGACCATCACGCGGCTCCCCGAGTGGCTCAAGACGCCCATCCCCGCGGGCAACGACAACTTCAAGAAGATCAAGGCGGACTTGCGGGGTCTTAACCTGCACACGGTGTGCGAGGAGGCCCGGTGTCCCAACATCTCCGAGTGCTGGGGCGGCAGCGACAAGTCGGCGGCGACGGCCACCATTATGCTCATGGGCGACACGTGCACGCGAGGCTGCCGCTTCTGCAGCGTCAAGACGAGCCGCGCGCCGCCGCCGCTCGACCCGCACGAGCCCGAGCACACGGCCGAGGCGCTCGCCCGCTGGGGGCTCGGCTACGTGGTGCTGACGAGCGTCGACCGCGACGACCTCGCCGACGGCGGCGCCCGCCACTTTGCCGAGACGATCCGCAAGATCAAGCACAAGAAGCCTTCGCTGCTCGTCGAGGCCCTGACGGGCGATTTTGGCGGCGACCTCGACATGGTCCGCATCGTTGCCGAGAGCGGCCTCGACGTCTACGCCCACAACGTCGAGACGGTCGAGGGCCTGACACCGTACGTCCGCGACCGCCGCGCCACTTTCCGTCAGAGCCTCAAGGTCCTGAAACACGTCAAGGACGTTCGCGGCGACCAGGGCATCATCACAAAGACGAGCATCATGCTCGGCCTCGGCGAGCAGCAGCAGGAGCTCGTCGACGCCATGACGGAGCTCCGCAAGGCCGGCGTCGACGTCGTCACCTTTGGCCAGTACATGCGGCCCACGAAACGCCACCTCAAGGTCGAAAAGTACATTACCCCCGACGAATTCGAAATGTGGCGCCAGCGCGCCCTCGACATGGGCTTCCTCTACGTCGCCAGCGGCCCTCTGGTGCGCTCCTCGTACAAGGCCGGCGAGGCCTTTATCGAAAATGTCCTCCGGAAACGTGCAGGCGACAAGGCGCCCATTGCAGCAGCACAGGCCACTCTCGATCAGGCCGTCATCGTGGACGGGCGTACCGGGCCGTAGGATTTTCTGGTTTTCTTGCTGTAGTTTTTACGTTTTTTTTTAAACATATCAATATACTGGAGGGGGCGTATGCGTTTCATTTGCACCTTTATTCAACCAGTCAAGATGAGACGAGGGCGGCATAGGGCAACAAACGGCGTCAGGGTCTGCATTTAAATACTTTATATTACAACGATTATAGAGCCTTTTGGCGGCTACAGATATCGGTGACTAGTTATAGCAGAAGCCACCACCACTACCACCACCGCCACCGCCATCAACAATGAATCATGAATCTCGCAGAGCCTTCAACAATTGGTCTGCAGAAAACAAATTCCTTCCAACCCCTCCCCTCCTCCTCCCATCGTGTCTCATAATTCGTGAAGCTGATGTTTGCTTGTTTTTTTTTTTTTTGGTATCCCCAACGCCTAAACAAAGAACCAAGAAAATTTCCCAAAAATGACTCTTTACCTTTCAAAACGGCCTAGTTCAGCGGCACATTTAAATTCTTGAAGATGGTAAGATGTGGAAAGAAGAGAACTAGAAAGAACAAGAAATTCAAGCGCTGTATCAATGTCATCTGTGTAAAGTTAGCACGAGAGTCAGGCTTCCCTGCTCTCTCTCTCTCTCACCTTGACTGCGCCAAAGCAGTCAAAGTATTTTGATGAGTTTTTTTTTTGACTGCCATTATCTTCTTTCAATGGCCGTCTTTGCCCTCCGTGGACGGCCTCTGGGTGAGCAGCTGCATCCCATCTGCAGAGAGTTGGAACTGCCAGGGCCGTAATGATGCCGCAGTCTGCTCTACCTGCAAGCTTCAAAAAGGATGTCAGAAAGCTTTGCGTTGCAAGACTTTTGCGAGTCTGTTCCCCCCCTTTTCTTTTTTCTTCTTCGTCTTTGTTTTGTTGCCAAAAACCTTTTCCTTGTTTTTTTTTGAACGCCGCTGCCCATTTTTCAGAGGCGCTCCCACAGCCCACGCAGACCCATCAGCGCAATCGGCACGGCCTCGTCCGTCGCAATGTCCCTGCTGCCCTGTCCCGGCAGCACATTGACCCAGTGGTCAAACAGCTCGCGCGTCTTGGCTCCGCGGATCTGCATGGCGGCGAGATGCGGGTCGTGGGCCGCGGCGAGCTCGATGCCGCGCGGTCCGCCAAAGACGACGAGCAGGTGCTGAAAAGACGGCGCCTCGTTCTCGGTGGCGGCGACATCGGCGGTGGTGGTGTTGTTGTTGTGGTGGTGGTGATGATGATGATGATGGTATCCGCGGCGCCAGTTCTGGTTTTGCTGATGCTGCTGCTGTTGGCGCTGCTGATAGTCTGCCATGACTTGCGACAGCGGCGTGCCGCGCTCCGACGTGCCCACGCTCAGGTCGTAGCC
>JARJPL010000134.1:0-103907 GCA_030782805.1 Aschersonia sp. MBC 622
CCCCCTTCCTCCCCGGGGAAAAAAGGCCACCACCGCGCCCTGATCCCTCCCCTTTGTACTCCGTAGGCTATAGCCCCTGTCGCCGGCGTCGAGAACTACCGGCCGGGGGGGCGTAAGGATCTTTTGTCGCACAGCGACACGAGCCCACCGCAAGGCATTTCGCCCTTGTACAGATTAAAGATTCAAGTAGAAAAAGCTCCGGTGTCATGGATATCGTCGTGTATATCATACACCCGATAAATTATCTCTTTTTTCTTTCTCTTCATATCGCACTTCTTTCCATTCACGCCCCCCCATAATGTACCTAGTAATATGCATGTTTTTTCGTCCGTCGCATAGCTCCAGCCTGAACCCCCCTCCCCCTTCACGCCCCTTTCCTCTTCCATCACAATACACGCTGCAAAGAGGGCGCGCGCTTCTCTCGGCTTTGCTGGCTGTCCATCATCCCCCCTCTCATTACGCGGATGTTTCCGTCGTTGGCTGTAGCCAAGACGGGAACAGGGGATGGGGGAGGGGGAATTCGACGGCTCGGATTTTGTCTCCCGCCAAACCTTTTTCCGGGATTTTAATCCCCCGAACTGGTTGGCTCCTCTATTTAGTCCTATCGCCGTCGACCAACGGCGATTGCGGACGCCCGCCCCCCAAGTGACATTTCCTGCGCCATCGTGATGGTAGTACATTGTGGCTGGGTTTCATGCCCTTGTTTCGCGACCAACTCGCCTAACGCCAACACAAAAGTACCTTGACTGCTTGTGTGCGAGAGAAAAAAAACCGGCTGGCAGCTAACCGAGCAACAAAGAAAGACATCATTGGTCCTCTTCTCCATTGGTTGGTTCTCTTTTTTTGTTTTTCGCTTTCCAGATTTGTGCTCCGGCTTGTCTGCGGGACCTTTTTTTTGATGCCACCATCGACGAGTCAGTCATCAACTGGGCCCTTGAGCGTGAACCCAGCCATAACATGTTGTAATTATTGATTCATATATACATTTTCGTCCGGGTACGCCCTCTGGTCCCATTACAACATCAAAAGAGCCAAACATGTTCACGGCGCTGGACTGCGCTCGTGTTCCCGCTCCGGGCCGCGTGCCTTGTATAAATATATATATATATATATATTAGCCCCAGGTACGGCCCGGTCCCAGATAGAACGAAACGTACCAGTGTATGCGCGACGCTCGTTGGCCAGCACTGCCCGTTGTCCAAGACTTGGGACATGTCAGTACTCTGGCATAATAACGTGTTTTTTACTTCTTAAACTTGCTGGCATCGGATGATATGTGGCCCGTCCAGCACGCCCCCTGTGCTCGATGCTCGCCCGTCATGGGCATAATGATGCATTGCGAGGCAGACTTTGATGGATGACGTTGGGCATATTGTGTGGGCGTCTACACCACGACACAGCCTGTACGTCTCGGTGTTTGCATTGTTCAACTTGAAATTGTAACGGGACATGGTCTCCTGTAGACCTCAGTCGATTGCTTCAGACGGTTACATTGCCGTTACTACTCACTACATCATGGATGACTGTACTCGGTTTGCCATCAAAACATAATCTTCAATGCCGTTTCGTCCGAGTAGTTGCCTTGTTCTGGCTTCCTCGGCCGCAGCCCAATCAGCGCCATGTCGCCCTCCCATGTTGCGACACCCCTCCCGCGTCTCGCCTCCAGCATGAACAAGAGTGAGGCCATTGTACAACGATAAATCCAATTTCACACAATATCGATTTCTGAAAGAACTCTATCAATAGCCATTACAGTCGTCTGCTGCCTCGCCAAAGAAAACTCTGCCAAGACAAACATCGACTCATGTGCCTAAACCATAACAACTCGATCTCCAAATGCACAAGCTAGCCTTGGCACCAATTACCCCATCATTAATCCCCTATTCCAATCTTTAAACAAGAAACAAAAAGACATCAACATGAACGCTAGGAAAAAGTCTCTGCCTTGTTGGGGCCACCCGCGGTCCGCCGTGCAGCCTTCTCCTCACTGCAACCCAACACCAATGATCGGCAGTTCATACACCCACCACGTGTCTTTACAAATCTGTATCATCAGGACCAGCGTTCAATAAAAGAAACTGATTCGTCCATACCTGATTCACCCCTCACGGCAGTATTGACTTGGTCCGGATAGAAAAACCGAATGTCATGACGCGGAGTTGGTTCCGAAACCTTGTCAGAGCCGTAGGCAACCGAGTTAGAAGATTCGCGTCAAGAAATGCCGAGAAGCCTGCATTAATACCGACGGCTTCAGTTCAGAGAGCGTACCACTGCCCGTGGAGCCATTGCTCGCAAGAGTGCATGTAATGGCACAATGAGACTAACAAATCGAAACTGAAAGAGTACAGATGTTAAACCCTGGTTTGGGTCAGGGGCGGCGACAGCTGCCAGAGTACAGGCGATGTTGACGCCTGCGGTGATTGAGACGCCTCCGACCTTGGTGATGACCCTGCTTCGGTTGAGATGTGAGTAGTCAGCTCCAAGATCGAAGACGGCGGCGACATTGACATATTTGACTCTGGCGGCTCTGTCTGAATCGGCATCTGGGATGACGGCTGCAATGCAGACGAAGATGGCGATGTAGACCTGTCCGGCAATCTAGCTCGAGCCGGTAATGCAGGCGGGGGCATCATCTCCCTGTCGGACTGATTCGTTGTTGGTGGCTCTGTCCGAATCGGTATTTGGGATGACGGCTGCAATGCAGACGAAGATTCCGATGGAGACTTGTGCGGCAATCTTGCTCGAGCCGGTGATGGAGGCGGAGGTATCAGCTCCCGGCCGGACCGATTCGTTCTCGGCGGTCGTGTTCCGATCGACAGTGGCGGGAGCGGCGTTAGTTCACGACCCGCTGTCGACGAAATCGAAGTCGTTGCTAGGGAATCTGCTGATGTGCCTGCGTTCTCTGTCACTCCCACATTGTGATCCTCGTTCGTCGCCGCGGCGTTGCTCTCTTCGGACGAGTCGACGGCGTCACGAGTCCAGCTCGACTTGCTGATGACTTTAAGATTCCAGGTACTCATCTTCATGAGCTGGCTCAATTTGCGCTTAACGGCCGCTACGTCTTTGCATTTCCCATGCTTGAGCTGCCAGACCAGCTCTGCCACCTCAAAGGTCCAACTCTCCGCGTAACTGGCCCGAGCGAGTCGAGCCGCAAACTCAACCGACGCAACTTCGAGATTCTCGTGGACGCGGGTCGTCGTCATGTACAGGAAATGCGGAGGACACGGTGCCCCGCCTTCTTGCGCCTCTTGCAGTTCGAGAGCCAGCAGCTCTGCACGCTTGACTATAAGGGCGCGCTCGAGTATCCTCCTGTCCGCTCGCGCTTCAAGACAGCGCTCGCAGGGAACGCACACCAGTGCTTCCAAGATCAGTTCTTGCGGCTCACAGCGGCTTTCGCAGTCTCTTGTACAGTCAATTTTGAATACCGAGCGATGCATGCAGCCAGTGTACTGCAAAGCGGCGAAACAGCACACCATCTTGTTTGGTTCACGCAGCGGACTGCTTTTGTTGTGCAAAGATGTGCTGCTTCTCGCGTCTGCGGAATGAGAAGGGAATACGAAAACTAGACTTTACGTTATCATCGTTTCTCCGAGCCGATAGTTTCATTTAATCTTTAAACTTATTTGCCGAAACGCCGCTGACCGGTCCATGAGGCAAGCCAACAGGTGGCTTGTTCCTACCTTGACACATAAGTCACCATAAAAGTCACCACCAAAGTCACCTGTTGTACCTGCATGCTTTGCCCTAATCGAACGCCAACTTGTGGCTTCCTGTCTGGTTTTTCTTGCCGCTTGGAGCACGGCGGTTGGGTACCTACGCGGGAGGGTGGTGTTTTCTGACATGCCCTCTGACATATTTTGCTATCTGGCATATTTTTTTTTTTCATGTTGCAAGGAAATCGCACTTTTTAGCATATTAAAAGAATTTCTGACATCCTATCCGAGAAGCCCAATCCATGGCAACATGCCTTAACAATATTTCATCTACGAAAATCTGTCAGAGGGGATGTCAGAAAACACCCCCCTCCCGCGTAGGTAAGCAAAACTCGTCGTTTTCCCGACCAAAATACATTCCAGGGAGTAATGGTGTTACAATGACAGTCTTCTTCCCTATCAGCCTAAAAAGACACTACTATGATATACACGCAGTCAGACTTTTCACTGCTTCTGTCAGGGAAAGGGTGCAGGGGGGTCACGTGTAAGGAAGTAGACATATAGAGGCGAGCGGCCGACGAACCAGCAGGGAGGAGGCAGCTATAATTCCACCATCATCGGCAACCATAAGGATTATCTTGTGACTAAAGTCCCTCAAGCACCAACCCTCACAGCTTCCTCGTCCCCATTTTGTCAAGAAACATTTCTATACGAGCCGCCACAACGCCTTCTCACGGGCTCAGTAACGCCCGCTCCCTCGTCACCCAAGCCACGCCGCCAAACTCTGTATTTCAAGCTATCCTGCGTCCAATAGCATAGCGTGGCTTTTCGTAGTGCTGCGCCGGCCGTACTCTATGAAGACGGTTTGCTGCGGTGAGTGGTCAGAAGCGGCCGGCTGCCTGTCGGGGTCAAAGAGACGCGCGCAAAATCTGGGCTTATGCTCCGTGACAGAGATGACTGCCCAATGCTCTTAATGTTTTCGAAGATGCTCGATGAAGGTGCATCAATACTGGGACTGAGCGACCCGCTTGGAGGTTTTTCGTTTGACACAAGGCCTTTCGTGTGCACAAATGCGCTGGAGCGCACATGAAAGGGGTCCCTTTCATAGTACTTGTCAAGAATTGGATGCACCATGACCGTCTGCCGGTGAATAGTTAAAATAGAGTTGGTGGGCACGTTGACCCAATTCTCTAAGCGCGAGTTAGAACCTCATTGTGTGCTACGGCTACGGCTTGCGCAGTCGTGAACGTCATTAACTCACCTCGCTCAAACGTTAGAGGTTCGCTCGCCACTAGGACAATATCGGCACCCTTATCCTGGCGCTCCATGTGGTACTGTCTGTCGTCGGCAGCGCCTGTTCTCGTCTCCCACCGTGTTCCCGAAGAATAGTACAAGCTAGCAGCTTCGTCACGTGCGCTGCTGATGTATCGCGTGCAGATGGTGCTGAAGCCATCTGTGACGGCAAAATTGAGCAGACTGCGTGTGTCGACATTCTCGCTTTCGAGTATCTCCTTTGGGATGGAGTCTGTGAGCTCGTTGATCATGGCAATCGTCTTCTCGAGAGCTCTGCGTAAAACGGTTGGGCCGAAGCCTGTGGGAGGGCATGCGCTTGGGTCATGGCCGAGACGTTCTAGGGTGTCGAGAAAGAGGGCAAAAGCCCACTCGCTATCGGTACCACCTTGAACGCCCAAGTACCACTTGTCCGCAAGCTGGCTGCCTAGTCGGCGTTTAATATACTTCCAGCCACCGAGGCCACCATTATGCATCCACATCAAGCTACCGTGTGTGAAAGGATGGCAATTGTCCTCGTTTGTGGAGCCTTCGGTCGTGGCGCGGACGTGGGCAAATACGAGTCGAGAGGCGGTCTTTGACGCAATGCGCTGAAGGTTTGCGCAGTTCCATGCGGGTGTTGTCGATGTGAATAGGCAGGGCGCGGAGCCCAACTTTGGGTCTGTGTAAAAACCGATACCAAAGCCATCGGCATTGTTCTGCCCTCGTCGCGTGTCCTGTTTGAAGCGTCAGCCGAGGGCCCGCGGGAAGAAAGAAAGTAACTGGGCGCAATACCAGCCGTAGTCGCGAATCAAAAGACTGCTTAAGGATCGAATGTGTTGGGTCGAGGATTAGCTTGGAGAGCAGTATCTCATCGCTGCCTTTGTATACCTAATACCGTCAGCAGCAGCTCTTTAGTCAAAGAGCATGCGCCCATACCAGAAAGCGACACATTTTTCAGAGCGTGATGGACAGGTGCTTGTAGCTGAAGGGGACAACTCAGTCTTAACACAGAAATAAAAAGCCCCTTAATGGTTTTGTTGAGTTGCAAAGTACACGCAATTGTGCATGACTCTTCAGAATGACACCATCGGCGCCACGCCAGATTATGGTCAGGGCAGCGAGATCGGCCCGGGTAGCCAGGGGAAAGAAAGACTGGGGTAGTACAGAGAAGGAAGCACAAGTAATCGTAACTAGATTCGTAAAATAATGATTTGAATCAGGGGTAAATAGGTACTTTGGTCCTAGGAGCGATTAGTTGCAAGGTTCAAAATGGATACTAGAGGGCCAGATTGCAGCGCTTGAGATTTGTTGGTCAGAGACACGCGCCAACTGTGGCGGTGGAGTCTGCGGCAATCATGATGTGGTGCATTGCAAGGCGCAATATTTACTAGTAAATCATTGAGGTGTGGCTGGCGCTTGTCTGCTGCCTGCGGCTGATTAGCCAGAATCTTCCCGATTTTCGGACGGACAGCGAAAAGCATAAAAGTGGCAATCTTCATTCTCGAGAATTTCGTTTTGTTTTCGTTTTGTTTTCGTTTTGTCTTTTCTTCTACCGTTTTTCCCGTCTTACCGGAGAAACTCTAGCTCTGTGGACAGAGGCAGCCTGACAGTTGCCGGTCTTGGCACGAGGCGCCTTTTCTGGGAACATGAGAGGAATTAACAAATTTGTTCTCAATGTGCATAGTTATCTCAGCTCCCTCACTGTCCATTCCCTAAACATGTACTAATGGTTCATTTGACTAGATAAATCATTCCATGACATGAAAACCAAGCGCAGAAACAATGCGAAAACTCCCCATGAAACGCCTAATTTTGATGAGATAGCCCAAACATGGATTTACAACCAGTGTTCCCAAATATCGCGATGGACTTGTTTCGATCGTCCTCTCAGGCATTCAGCTTCTTGATTCTGCGTGCTATGTCCGCCGCCGTCTGCTGCATCGGGTTGAGCCTAGCATCCCGCGCCATCGCCCTCGTGTCGTCGCCGTGTTTGGCGATCAGCTTCTCCAGCCATTCGGCCTCTCTCTCGCTCAAATGCCTCGTCTTTTTCGGCGCCGGGTTCCTGGCCTGCTCCACCAGCTCACGCACAACATCCGTCATGCCTTCATCCTCTCCATCGTGTATGCCGCCCCATTCCTCGTGCTCTTCCCTTCGCTTCTTGTTCTTCTTGTAGCTACCGTCGTCTAGCTCGGTAACGACTTCCTCTTCGTCGCTGTCGTTGTCGAGCGGCCGCAGGGGGTCGTTGAGCGGGTTCTCGCCGCCAGGGCGGATGACACGGATAATCTTGCCGGAAGCGTCGCGCTCGACTTTGACTTCAGAGATGATGGCCTTTTCGGTGCTCTCGATTGCAAACGGAGAGGAGGACGCGGCGTCGGCGGCCGAGTGGGCAGCGCGGAGGGCAGCTATGGAAGATTTGTCAAGAGGGCTCTCGACGCCGCCAGTGGGCGCGCGCAGACGAGAGACGAGACCGAGTCGGCGATAGTTTTGCGACAGTGTCGCTTTCTTGTCCCTAGTTCTTTCAGTCAGCCAAACTTGAGACGTTCAGTGGATATCGAGCTGCCAAGTAACATGGACGTACCAGTTTTCGGCAATGATGTTGTTGCCCCGCGGGTTAAGAATCTTTTTTGTCTTGTTGGACTGGCGCACCGGCTTGCGACCGGCGCGGCGCTTCTTCTTCTGCAGTTCGCGACCCATTCTGAGGGATTTATGTGCGGATCTTCTTGTACAATCGGAGAGGTAATGGCCAATTGGCGGTGATTATGGAGTGAAAAAGCTGGTTGGCAATGGCGATTTGCACCAGGACAGTCGGTGATTTTTTTCTGGGTCGTGGCCTATCGATAAGCCCACATTTTTCCACAGTGGTCAGTACTTGGTTGTGGCGGCCAAGACCAGCGAGTGGACAACGACGAATATATTTATTTAATAAATCATGACGTTGAATTTGGTTGGATTCCTTGTCGAATATAGGTAAAAAGAAAATTTCAAGACAAACCGCCCTTTAGATCAAGGAAAGGTATTACCTGCAGCGCAACTGTAACGCATCCTTATGCGACCACATATAGCGCGCTTGACTGAAAGAAAATAGGAAAAGTGAAAAGTCCATTATTAAAGTGGGGGGACCTCGGCTGAGGGTGCCCTCCCTCAGCTCAACTCACTGAGGCGAGGTACCCTCAGGTGAGTTACGACCCCATTTGGACAGGCTCTGACAGCAACTACCTTTTTGTGGGCCTGCTGGGAATATCCAGGAAATGGGAACTGATTTATCAGATTTCTGTGTCTCTGCTGTCCCTATTTTGCGAAACGATTTTCAACCCTCAACACGAACCTCCCTCGCTCATGTTGCATTCCATATGAACCGGGGGTTCCGAAATTCTGCAATCTTGTCGGCATTATTTACCGCCTCTAATGTCCTATTTAGCAGGTCACTCCAGCGATAACATTCCGTCCCTGAACTGATTTCTCATATCCGAAGTCGGCGCTCACCGCAACCGACTTCAAAATTCTCACGTAAAGGCATGGGTACAGTGCCACCACGCCCCGTGTTGCGGATCACTTGGAAGAGGAAAAGTAAACGGTTTTAAGAACGGTTTTAAGATTGATTATTGAATAGCTTGTTCTGTTATAACTTATTGCTAACGAGAATCCTCTATACCAGGGGCGTTTTTCCCAATCTGCACTAGTACAAACCAAAAGGCAACAAGTTACAACTATTCAACGCGCAACTCGCTCACACGACTGGTTGTGGCCAAAGGAGCTTGCCGTCTTTTTGCCGGCATTTGCCGCTCTCAGGGTCCCAGGCAAAGCCACTACAGACTCTACAGACAGCCCAGCCCATGTCAAGCTCTGCTTCCGTCTGCCCACCTCCACAGGGGAAAGAGCCAGTCGAGTCGGTGCACTGCCCTGATGGCGTCGGGAACCTCTTTGTTATAGCCGTAAGAGATGGCCATACAAGCGCCCCCTTGAGATCTCTGCATTGTCCGCCCTCCCAGATGATTCCGCAGCTTTTGCAGACGGCACGTCCTATATCCAGCTGTGCCTCGCTCTGCCCGCCTCCACATGGTATAGGTCCAGTCGTGTCGAAGCATTGCCGCGGCGGCTCTGCTGGTGTCTCCGGGGCCTCTTCCACTTCTTCAACTATTGTCCCCGGCGGACAGTTGATTAGGATTAGTAATTTCCGATACTCCGGGTTGGGATGAATGTCAGGTCGCTTGACGGTTTCGCAATGGCCATACTTTCCAGGATTGATCGGATAGGCCTTGGGGGTTCCCTTTCCAAAATGTTCTTCCTGGAAGCGAGTAATAGAGTCGACAATCTCTTGAATTTTCTCAGGCGCGCCGTGAATAGCCTCAAGGAGTCGCTGGACTCCTAACCCCATCGCATAGCCCCCTGCTAGCCCCCCATATGTATTGGCTAGCGTGCCTCCATGCGAAGGAATCTTGCCGCCGATCGGCAGCTTGCCCGAGGCCGGCACGCCCGAGGCCGGCACGCCCGAGGCCGGCACGCACAGATCGCGCTTCCGGCAGCCTGGTGACGAAATCTTGGGCCGCCCTGTGCCAGGCTTCTTTCTCGGCCCCTTGAGCGTGTCCGCTCTCCATTCAGAACTGCCAAGCTTGTGCTTGAAGAGCTCTGGAAGACCCCCTATCATGTGCCTATTAGGCGGTTTAGGACTTTTGGAAGGGCTGCTTTGTAGCGATCCGGGGCCACCCCATTTACCAATGCCGGCGATTGCTTGATTAAGAATTTCTTCGCCGGGAGGCGTCTCCTTATAATAAGGAGGAATCTGCGCGCAGGCCAGCCCGATGAGGGTTATATAGATAATAGCAATCTTCATCTTGCGTATAGTAAACAGTTGTACTCGAATATGTGAAAGGCGTTGTTGGAAAATTCGGGACTTGTAGATAGAGATGTAGAATTCAGCAGAGGCAAGCGGCCGAATTTATAGTTTTTTTTTTCGTGGTCCAGGCTTGACACGTCCTCACGTTCCAGCGCAATCTACTTAGATGGCGAAAGCCGCTTTCGTATTTCAACTCCGTGGCTAGAGAGTTTGCAAAATTTCGATTGGGTCTCCAATAGTGTGAAACAATATAATACTAACCTGCTTTTTCTGATATCAGAGGGCATGAAAAGGGGAATTTTCTTATAGATGGAGACCAGGTTGCCAAGAATTATATTAATGTTAGGCATTGTGTACGTGCCAGAGTAGGATGTGTGCGCGTTGTAGTGATGTACTATCTCGTCTGATCTTATACACTGTGCATAAACAAGTCTTGTATAAGGACGAGTGGTCATGCCCTTAAAGTCATGTGTTGTACTGACCAACATATGTGGCGATCATTGGAAAACTCTAAATTCATATCTTAAATGTACTAGTCTATAGCTAAAAAGAGAAAGTCGCAGAACTAAAGGAAAAAAAAAAAGAAAAAATATGCTCGCAAAGCGTCTACACAGCCCCTCTTATGTTACCTTTCTCGAGTTGAAAATAACTCGCTTGCCGCAATTCTTAGTTGAGGCTTGACTCTGTCTTGTTTAACGCTAGGGCTGAATTATTCTAACGGTTGCCTTACTAGTTGCCGCCACAGCCGGAACTTCGTTGCCGAACATTGAGTCAATACGGAGTAGTTATGCCGAGATTTGTATTGTTAATCGTACCGGACCGGAAGAACGATCCCCCGTAACCACAGCTAAAAGTATGTATATCTACTAGTAGCCTATAACTAGTTATAGATAGATTAATTAATTAATTCTCTTCTCTTGTGTCTGTAGCCTGGTTGTAACTAATCATGTATGGACCTCACCTCTAATTCAATAGCATGTATGCGCCGTGTATTTTTCAGCTGAAATTCATCAGCCTGTCACGCTCAGTATGTCGATGGCTTATTAACCTTGCTTTACCTTCTATGCTAAGCCAAAGCTCCAAGTGTGGCGCGCACCGCAGACTGTACCCGCTTGCATTCTTGTCATGAATACTATCCGATATCTACTTGCCCTGCTACGCATTACAATTTATGCAAGACACCTGTTAATCTAATGACTTTTGCATAAAGCTCAATCAGATACTTAGAAGTAAAGGACTTTTTTCTAGAGTATTAAATATTACATGGTTTGCCTCACGGCTATAACTTCTTCCTTCTTCTTTAATCAACTATAGCCGTTTCTTATCATCTGTCAAGCGACGAGTTATCACTTACCTCGGTTTCAATAGATATCTTGTCGCTTATAAGCCCTTCTCGTCAGAATCCTGCACTTGAATCTTCTTTCTTTCTTTCTTCCTTGAAAAAGGCCTAAAGACAGTCTCTCAAAATGGTCCGAATCACCAGCATGGCACTACTGGCTTGTACGTAGATAGTCTTCCTTTCCATCTTTCACTCGTTCCCCTACACGTGCTCTGCCGATTGGAATTCAAATGAGTTTGCTAATACGGAAACCCCGTCTTTTCTTAGCTGCTGCCTCTGCTTTGGCGGTGTCTGCTAAACTTGAGTTCGATGCCACTCGTGCGATTGACCGAGAGTATGCCCTCGTTTCGCGTCAAGACTCTCCTCCTTCCGAGCCTCCGCTTGAGGAGCCAAAGCCTGAAGAGGTAAAGACTGCCAACGCAGACCTGGCCGTGCTGTTGCAAAAGATTCTGGATGTCATGGGAAGCGTCAACGAGGACATAAAACAAGGCAAAGTAAAACTTGAAACCGAGACAAAGCTTACGCCTGAAGAACAAAAGGTTGCCCTTGAAAACATACAGAAGGGGATCATGCAATCCGCCCAAGCCTTGGTGGAAATAGGTAAACCGTTAACTGAAGGCGAAGGAGAAGGCAAAGTCGAGCCTGCACTTGAAGCCAAGTAAGCGAGCAAGCTGTTTGGTAAAAGAGACGGTAATTATAGACTCTTGAATATGATGTTTACTTTTCTAAGGCTCGGCTCCAATACCGTAATAAGCATGCAGATACATGGCCACCTCGGCCATCGCGCTGCCCACTTTTGGTGGTCTGATGGCAGCTCCAAGTTAGTCAGGGCCTCCATCCCGTCTCACCTGGCTAATAAGTAATTAGTCGTTGACTTGACGGGGTCGGAGAGAGGGACAGACGCAGTTGCTACACAAGATCTGGTCACTGAACACAGGTGAGCTCCTATGCTGTTCGACTGTCGACAGGGTTTCTGCATGGCCCTGATGTGAAGGTGCGCAGGCACCTCGACAATGCTTTGCTCTAGCCAACAGATTGATGACGGCGGTAATTTCTCAGACATCAACGTATTTGACGTCGAAGCAAAAGGCTTCGACATTAGCAGTCCTGGGGTGTAATTTTAACGGCGAATACCGTGTCCGCCACTTTTTTAAGGAGGATCTACCGAAGCTATAGGAAAATCTGTATTCACCTTCCATTATCGCAGCAAAGTCCAATCGACCAAATCCCACATCCTCTTCAGAATGTCCGGGTTTATCCTCCTCGTGCTGCAGCTCGGTGGCGCGATCGGCAGTGCCGTGCTGGGCGCAGTCTAGCAACAATCCGGCCGAGTCTTCACAAGTACCTGGGCCCGATGCTGGGTGTCAACGCGACGACTGTGGGTCTCATCTATGCGTAAGGGAGTTTGGCGGCGAACAGGTCTTCCGTAGGCTCACCGGTTTGTGACGGCGTCATTCATGCTTGGACGGACAATATGCACAAGCTCGTGGTGGCGGCGATCCCGCTCGCAGCAGTGGACATCAGGGCGTGCGTGGTGCTAGTTAGGAGACCATGAGCTGAAGGACAAGCGGCAAAATAACGTGGAACAAGTTCAACCAGGTGTTTTGCCACCAGCTTCTACGTGTTGCCTGATGATAGTATTAAGCTTGGATGGAGGCGATGAATGTATCCGGTAGCCAGCTCCCATTACAGAGAAAGGTACGTGTTTGAATTGCGCTGCGTCTATTATTTTCGGTTAGATTTATTAGTTGCTGATGTGCCAAGTATTCAAAGATGTTGTACGTTCCCTTGCCTTCTCTTTTCATTGCTTTGAACCGCCCTTGGTGAATTTCCAGAGGGCATGATCGCAACAAGATCGACACGATGTCACAAAAGTCGCGAAATTATGACAGCATCATACGCGAACTCGTGTCTTGGTATCGATGCGAGTCATGACGGCATTCTAAAGGAGAGAAGCAGAGAAGCAGAGAAGCGCTCGCTTACTTAGCGAGTCGGCTAATTGTTGCAGTGACTCTCTGCCGAGTATAGCCCGACATGATCGGAAATGTTCCATTCAATGCCGACACTATTAATTCCCGGCGCCGAACGTGTGGATAAGATGTTGGGGACGTAACGTGCTACGACTCAAGCACTGGCCGGACTTGTCGGCTTGGCTACGGGTCGTTGTAAATATTTCTCCCTCCCAAGGGAGGAAAACCACCGTCGTCTGCGCAGAACATAAAATTAGGTATTATAGGTCCTCTGTTATACGTCCACTCAACCAGTGCTCAGGAATTACACGAGTCAAACGTGAAGACATCAAATGGGCCTGCAGCTGGAAATGGAACTGAGTAATCCACTGTCGTACCGATGTCGATGGAGCAAAAGAATTGCTCAAGCTTATGATATAGCCGTGACTAGAATCTAAATCCATATAAGCACTTTTCCGCATAATAACCACCTTTATAGTCGTACTAATAACTTGCTATTGCTACCAGGTATATATATACAGTGAATCTAGGTAATTCTCTTTGATGTACTTAGGTCGCGAATTACCAGTGCCTAAAAGCTCAAGGTCACGACATGATAGTAGACCTTCGAACTCGGACCCCTGTCCCTGCCAGAGCGGTACCTTTGACAGGGGTTCTCTGTCATTTTTTAAAAATTGTCAAAAATCGGGCCTTTTCTTGCGAGAATTGTTGCGAGTTACTCTCATGATCAGGCCGCAAGTGTTTAGCCGGGTTTCGCTGGGGAGCACCCTTGAGAGAAACGAAAGAAGGGGGCAAGCACGGCTGGTAGAATGAATTTGGATCAAATTGGCGCCATGTAAATCGGAAAAGATTCCGCCGTTTTGATCGGCCGTATTGAGTTGAAAAGAATATAAGCCCGTTGTTCTCTGTCAAGGAGCTCTTGTAACTTGTTTCTCTCCACCAGTTTCCTACTCATCTGCGACACTGTTGCAGCTAATCTGCATTATGACAGTATTCCTAACTCTTTTACTCCCCCTTCTGGCGCGGTTTGCTGCTGCGAGCACCGCAGTCTCGACTCCCGAAGATGTGACCATGTGGTGTGACGGGGAACTTGACGTCGACTCGGCCGACCTGGCGCCCTTTTACGATCCTGTGCCTTTGCATGACGCTCTACAAGGCCGCCAAGAAGGGCAGCAGTTTCCCCCATTAAGCTTCCGAGTCTTCAATCACGTTGTCTACGCGAACGAGACTGTCAAGGGAGGCTACGTATCGGTACGTCTATGCTGCTTCTACGCAATGTTCTTGCCTTCATCTACTCGTGCGTCAGGCTAATTCCGAGGCAGGAATACGATGTTAAAAAGGTGGTCGACATGCTGAGCACGGACTTTGGGAGGTTCGGGGTATCCTTTACCTACGTTAATACGACTTACACCCTAAACGAGACCTTGACTACCGTGACGAACCGCAAAGAGATGTATAAGACGTTGGTAAGACCGCGGCGACTAGGCGGGTATGCGGACCTGAATCTCTTCTGGGTGGCTTTTCTTAATGGTGTCAAGGGCACCTGCAATATGCCAGCTCCCGGTTACTTGAGCGGCGAGCGCGCGAGGGAGCAGGTGGTTCCCGCTGACGCCTGCACCCTGCGCGCCACGACTGTAGAGGATGTCGGGGGCAAGGTCATCACCCACGAAGTCGGTCATTGGCTAGGCCTGCTCCATCCTTGGACCAAGGGATGTGAGGTTGGCGATTATGTTGCCGACACTTGGCCGCAGGAGATGGGAACAAACGATATCCCTTACAGTAAGAGAAGGGAAGATAACGGTGGCGAGGTTTTTCAGTGCGGTGAATGGCGCCCTAGTAACTACCGTAATTTTATGGATTACTTGTGAAATTGAGCCATCTACACGGTCATTGTTTTGCCGGGTTTTGCTAATCTCATCACTCGACTCTGTCTAGCCGTCACCGGACACACTTTACCGATCTCCAGGGCGAGCGCATTAGGGCGCATGGCTACCTGCGCCACAAGTACAGCACCGAGCGTCCTGTTTCCATCAGCGAGGGCGAGGTCTGGGCCGGTTGTAAGGTCAGCTGGAACGGTCCCAAGTCCTTCCCGAACGGCCTCGCCTGCGAGATGAACTCGACAGAGACCCTGTTCCTCTCGTGCGCTGCCAAGGCAGCTGCCGGTGGCTCTGCAGAACCATTCACGATCGAAGCCCCTTGCCCCCTCCGATGGGTCGGACCCGCGGAGTTTGATGGCGAGGTCAACTGCGAGGAGTTGAACTTTAACCATTTCCAATGCAAGCCCGCTGCCGTCCCGCAAGTACCCAGTCAAACCGAGCCGGTAGGCACTCCCCCCTGAAGCGACAGCCATGAGAGCCCAGTCATTGTAATAAGAAGCTGACCCAAATGATACGGCAGGCAAAGGAGGACGAAGAGAAACCGTGGGTCTGGGACATTGCGGAAGATATCAAGTCAGAGCCCAAGCAGGAGCAGGAGGACGAAGAGAAACCGTGGGTCTGGGACATCCCGGACAATTAGAAACTTGAAGGCAGAATGAAGAAGCTGGAAATCTTGCGCGGATGCTGCTGGGAGCATTTGGAGAGGGGAGTTTGGAGAAGGCGCTGGAGTGTAACGGACCGGCTGGCCAGATGCCTAACAATAGTACGGAGCCAGGATCAAGTATTTCTAGAAGCATGAGAATAAAATCAGCGTTAGTTTGTATTTTTTCAAGTTGGCAAGAGATACTTTTATAACTGCTGGACCTGCTCTAATCATTTTATCTCCCTCTCTCCTGGCTATCCATCTTCGTCACCCATCGCCATTCAGTCCCGGACTACACTTCCCTAAGCTAGAAACTAGGGGGGGAAACACATTGAGAATTTGCATGCTGTTGGTTGCCTGGAATATTTGCGTGGTATCAGTACAACTACCATCCCCGTCACTGCGGGCTTTCACCCGCCACGCCCCCCCTACGAACTACTTGTCGATGTCGGCTTATTCCCGCGTTGGCGGCGCCCTCCGAGCTGGGATGACATCCCCTGCCAAGGCAAGAGTGAGAACATCCGTGCACCTCGCCTTGTTTCCCCCCCAAAACATCATCCTTGTCCCGGATCCTAAATAGTCCAAGCCCACGAACGCGGGGTGGTGATGAGATTAGGTGATGATGGTGCCCAGAGGAAGCTAGGTAACGTCTCACTTACACTAGCCAACCCATAACGCCACATATGGCAACTGGTCATCCAACAAGCAGCAAGGTGAGCTGTAGACAAGGTTCTAAGAGTATAATCTCGTGTCAGCAACGTCATCAAGGACTGACCCCTCTTGATGAGGCCAGCTGTCAAGACACCGCAGCTCAAGACGAAAATGAACAAAGGTGGCCAGGCACGTGGGTTAGTGGTTAGTTGGTGTTGCAATTTGTGCGTGGCGCTTGTTCACAAGACGTTTCGTGGCCAGTGCAAAACAGATCACCACTTGCACTGCGTTCATGTTCGATTTCCAGTCTGGTCTATCTGACGGTCCCTTTCCTCCTAAAATGAATGAGGGATGAAACTATCAACTAGTCGGGGGGCAGAGACACGAGTCTGAAGCTCTAGAGGCTCTTTTCCACCGCCATCACTTCCCTCGTTCCCTCTTCAATGGCCTTCACACTCGCCTCGCCGAGACGCTTGAGCGGCCGCCTAGGATAGCCGCCATAGCCATAATAGCTCTGAATCGCCTGCTTGGTACCGGCAATAGCCGCCTTGGTGAGCGGCCAGTCGCCGCTGCTGAGAATCTTCTGCAGCGCCTCCGCCTCGTCCCGCTTGCCCTCCGCATACAGGTTCCATACCCGCGCGCAGACTTTTGGCATGACGTTGGCGCCGCCGGCGATGATGCCGCTGCCACCGCTTTGAAGTGTCTGCGTGGTAAAGTCGCACATGCCGCCAAACGCCATGTACCCGGAGCCCTCGGCGGCAGGTGTCTTGGCACGGGTGGCGCTCGCCACGCGCGTCAGCTTGCCCGTGTTGCCGCAGGTGAACTTTGTGCCGACAATGTTGGGGTGCTGCGCCAGACGGATGATGAGGTCGCTGTCCATGTCGATGCCGGACACGGGGCCGGGGTAATTGTATAGGATGATGGGCAGCGGCGAGGCATCGGCGACGGCGGTAAAGTAGTCGCAAATGACGGCCTCGTCCATCTGTGCGCGGTAGTAGGATGGAGGAAGGATAAGGGCGTAGTCGGCACCTTGCTCGGCTGCCAGTGTGCACAGATCAATGGTGCCGCGGACGGAGCCTTCAGTGGCGCCGAGGATAATGGGCGTGGACGCGAAGCCGGCCTCGTCGAGGGCTTCGCGCGTAGCCTTGGTGACTGCGAGCTTTTCTTCCCGCGTGCAGTGGACAGCTTCGCCGTTGGAGCCCATGACGACAAGACCAACCAAGCCATCGCGAACCAGCCGCTGGGCATGCTTCTGGATGGTAGTAAGGTCGAGTTCTTCGGTCTCGGGGTCGAAGAAGGTCATGGTCGGGGCGTAATCCCGCACGGCAACGGACGATGTTGAATGGCCATTACGTGAGTTGTCTTACAATATCAAGAGGAAAAGGGTATCTGAGATGGTGAAAGAAATCCGATCGAACATGGAGCAACAGAAACTATGTGGTACATGTGACGGGGTAGCTCTAGCTAATTATATTATATCATGCCTGGGGTATGGCGGCGGCGGCGGTGGTGGGGCCGGTCCCGATTCCGATGGATTCTTGTCAGCAGGACCCGTCGGAAGATTCGCTGTGATGAGGATACAAACGATACACTGTCGTCAAGAAACCTTTGATGATCAAAGTAGACGACTTGCGATATCTACTCAATCAACTTTCTTTTTTTTTTTCTTGAAAGGCTATTTGTCGCAAAGTTGAAACGATAAAGTGCTGTTTCCAGAAACCGTCCCCGGCTTCTTCCACCAGATTGGCCCCCAAACACGCCCGACAGTCTTAAGCCGTCGGGAATTTTGAGGCATGTCTGCGCCGACAATGAATCTGGTACAACGAGAGATGACAAGGCAAAACACCAAGATCAAAGGCCTTTGAAAGCAGTTTTCTGGCAACACATAGACGTGTATGCCACGTTTTAATACCAGAACTAGTATGCATGCTGCATTGCCATGGTTGAGACGGATACAACTATTTTGCAAAATGCAGGTAAATGGCGAAATTTTGTGTTATTTCGCACTGGAGATGACTTGAATCTATACTGCTATCCAGTTTTCTATTCGCGCATGATTCTTTACGCGAATTTCTGGTCCTTCTGCTGACCATCAAATCTAGTGCGGGGTTGCTTGGCGGGGGAGGGGTAAACTGGATGGCGGCAAACCAGCCTCTCTGAAATCTTGGCGGGTATCGTGAAGAAATCGAGAAATTATCCTGACTAGGCAATCCTCGCCGATATACACTGCATCAAACGGCCGCCGATCTTGGCAACTCCAAACAGCACCAAATAGCAGCTCATCACAGTGGGCCGGGAAATAATATCCCTCCAATTGTCAGCAGCCATCGCCAGGGCTCAAAGCCAATCGTCGTTTGAAGCTGGACCATCCGTATTTGATCAAAACCGAGCCTTCATCTACCAGGCCGACTCGTCATCTTTGGGCTCTATTAATACCTGCAGCTGCACCTCTTCCTTGGTTCGTTTTTGGCATTGTTCCGTGTGAAAAGCAGCTTTAAAATACCCTTGCACAGAACTATAGCTGCTCCCCCGCAGGGCAGTCGACACCATGGCAGCACCCATCAATGTCTTGATGATTGGTACCGGCGAGTACACCACTGGCTTCGTCGGCACTGGTGGCTCCGCCTCGGACAAAAAGGTTGGCGTTGTCGGCCTCACCCTTTTTGACCTCCGCCGTCGCGGCAAGGTTGGGAAACTGGGCATGGTTGGCGTCAACGGCACCAAGTTCCCCGCCATTCGTACGCCTCCCCCCAAGCTCCCACGCACATTGGCGATTTTTCTAACCCTCTCCAGGCGAGCATCTTGACAAGAACATTACTCAAGTCTACAACGGCCTAGACACCTCGTTTGACTCATTTCCGGCCAACGATCAAAAAGACCCCGACGCTTACAAGGCCGCCATTGATGGCCTCAGGCCCGGCGATGCCATCACCATCTTCACTCCGGACCCGACGCACTTTCCCATTGCCCTCTATGCCATCGAGCGCGGAATCCACGTCCTCATCACGAAGCCTGCCGTCAAGCTGCTCGAGCACCACCAGGAGCTGATTCGGCGCGCCGATGAGCGAGGCGTCTACGTCTTCATCGAGCACCACAAGCGCTTCGACCCAGCCTACTCGGATGCCCGCTTCAAGGCCAAGACGCTCGGCGACTTCAACTACTGGTACTCGTACATGTCGCAGCCCAAGTACCAGCTCGACACCTTCAAGTCGTGGGCCGGCAAGGAGTCGGACATTTCCTACTACCTCAATAGCCACCACGTCGACATTTGCGACTCCATGGTCCAGGACCGCTACGTGCCCGTCAAGGTCTCGGCGTCATCGTCCAAGGGCGTCGCCGTCGCCCGCGGCTGCGTCGACGAGACCGAGGACACCATCTCGGTGCTCGTCACCTGGGCGAAAAAGGACGACCCCAGCAAGCGCGCCGTCGGCGTCTACACCTCGTCCTGGACGGCCCCCGAGCGTTCCGGCGTCCACACCAACCAGTACTTTCACTACCTGGCGGCCGACGGCGAGATTCGCGTCGACCAGGCGCACCGCGGCTACGACATTGCCGATGACAAGGCCGGTCAGCTTCAGTGGTTCAATCCTTTCTACATGCGCTACGCTCCGGACGAGGATGGAAACTTTAATGGCCAGACGGGCTACGGCTACATTTCCCTTGAAAAGTTTGTCGACGGCTGCCGCGCGGTCAACGAGGGCCGCCTGAAGCCGGCGGACCTCGATGCCAAGGGACTGCCGACGCTGCGCAACACGATTGCGACGACTGCGATTCTGCATGCTGGCCGCAAGAGTATTGACGAGAGCCGTGAGATTGGCATCATTGTTGAAGATGGTGTGTGGAAGCTGGTATAAGAGACGTGTGATGGGGAATTGACGCATTGGGTTCAGCAAGGGCACTTTGAGAAAAGGACGCAAAATTGACAAAGCATGTGAGATGGCTACGATAAGTAACAGCTAAAAGTATGTGAGAAATAAGTCTATAATTTAAACCGCTGTCATGATTTCCTCGTTCTCGCGATGGAGGTGGGGCGGCTTGAGGTGCCAAACTCCAACTTTTTCGAAACCACTGTCTCTGTTTCTCACATCAAACAACAGCCTTTACTTTATCAAAAGCAGAGAGACTGGCTTCTACGCTCCCTAATTTATGTTCAAATTTCTGATAAGCCGAGCACAATAGCATAAGAGGTAGGCGCGCACGTCTCGCCTCCATCTATCTGCTTGATCAGTATGGCGTCGCCAGCCTCAAAGCCAGACGCGGCATCCAGCCCGCGCCCAATAGGCATTCACCACTCCGACATTATATTCTCCAACGACCAGCAAATGTCCATGTCGGCGCTCATGTCTGGGCTGAAGCGCACCACGCTCACCGTGCACAACCGCCTGCGCTCGATCCGGGCCGACGCCGACTTCGTCGCGCGAGCAGCTAGCGCCTTTGGCGGACCGATAGAAGCACAAGCAGAAGCAGAAGACGCAGCAGCAGCATCGTGTAATACAAGGAGACCTCTGATTGCGAATGAGCGCTGCGGGAGCTGGTACGTGCGGCCAGAGAACAAGGGCGGCAGCGCCTACTTTAAGAGCACCGACGGCCACGAGCGCGCGTGGAAGTTTAGCACGCGCAGACTAAACCTCCACATTGTCGAGCTTGCCGAAAAGCACGATGGGTACGTTTTTTTTTTTTGGCATATTTAAACTGGGAGAGAGACATTTCAATTTTTTTTTCTAAAAAAAAAAGAAAGAAGGAAAAAGTCAAAGGGCTCACAACCGTATATATAGCGTCATCATTGTAGACTCGACGCGGCGGGGGAAGCGCATGCCTGATGCGCTGTCCACCACCATCCCCGTGTGGTGCGCCGTGCTCAACCGCGTGCTGCTCCCGCAGCACCCGCTGTCCCAGAAGCTGTTCCTGCCGCCGTCGCTGCCGCCCACGACGCATGCGCAGATCACAGCCCTGCTGCCGGGCTTCGTCGCGTCCTTGGAGGCGCTCACGCTGCCGCTGCCGCCCGGGCTCAGCAAGCCGCTACGCCCGCTCTGGATCACGCAAGATTCTGTGCTGCCGGGGGAGGAAGACAACGAAGACAAAGGCAGCAGTGTCATATTTGAAGACTATAGGCCCGTGATTTGCTGTACGGCGAGCCGGCGCGTCGTGGGCGCCAGCGAGAGGGAGGAGGGCGGGTATATACAAGGCGCGGGCGACGATACGGAGAATTGGGCGCACGGGCTCACGCCGGCCGTGTTTTGGGCTCATGTGGATAGGCTGCTAGAAACAGCAGAGGCTGAGCTACCGGCGCTCATAAAACAGCTCGTAGAGGAAGACGCTGCTACGCATGCGTCGACGACGGGCAGCGAGGCGCGCACGCAGCTGGCGCCGGGCATCTACGTCTGCCCAACGTCAGCCGCGACATGCCCCCGCGGAGAGGAGAGCAGCGAAGAATGCCACATCCAGCTGCTCTCGTCGACATCGCCCCAGGAGTCGTGGGTCAAGGGCCCGCGTCTCATGCAAGTCGGGCTGGGCAACAGCAAAGCCGGCAGCCGCAATCTCCGGCTCGCCCTGCCGCACATTTGCGCATTTGCGCGCGAATACATGCGCGGCGTCGCGGCGCCAACCACGAGCGGCGGCGGCGGCGGCGGCGGCGGCAACGAGAAAATCTTCGTCGTCTCGTGCGAGTCGGGCAAGGACTTTTCGGTAGGGACTGCGCTGGCGCTGTCGTGCTTGCTCCTCGATGATGCTGGGTCACCACTGCGCGAGGAGGGCGGCGGCGCGCGGGTGGTCTTTACAAAGACGCTGGTCAAGAGCAGGCTCGGTGGGTTCATGACGGCGTTTCCGGCGGCGAATCCGAGTCGGGCTACATTGCAGAGCGTGAATAGCTTTCTGATGGACTGGAGAAATTAGCTGTCTGTCGTGATATCAGGTAACTCTCGCTGATGTGAAATCTCTATTGCCAGGATAAAAGTCTCTCGTTTTGGGTAAACATATTCGCACCCTATTCGACTGATGTGCAAGAGTCAAGTTGGAAGAGCATATCTGTTTGGAAATGTTCCTCAAAGCGCCTCATTTGATAAATCGCGACTCTCGTTACGGCCCGATGGGATGCTATTACGATGACACCAAATTTTTATGAGGGACCGACGGCGGCGCGTAGAAAACACATGAAATTATCTGGGTTCACTACCAAATCATATTGCTGTATTTATGCCTGCTCATGTTCTATATGAGTTAATCTGTACCATGCTGTGTCTTAGACGGCGCCGCTGGCAATCTTGTCCAGAGCTGCGGGAAACTCGGACCAGTCGCGCATAATGACGACAGCGCCCGCCTCGGTCAGAACCTTTTCCATCTCGGGCTTGCGCGCATCCTCGTAGGGACCGACATAGCCAATGACCTTGATGCCGGCGCGGGTGCCGCTGAGGGTGCCGCTCTTGCTGTCCTCGATGGCGACGCTCTGCTCGGCGGTGCGGCCGAGCTTCTTGAGCGCGTGCAGGTAAATGGCCGGGTCGGGCTTGCTGGTGGGCTTGTCGAGCGAGGTGGCGGCCGAGAAGACGACGTCGCCGGGAAAGTACTTGTCCTGGCCGACTTTTTCAATCGACGCCCTGACGCGGCGCAGGGCCGACGACGAGACGACGGCCATGAGATACTTTTTGGAGGCGGCGAGGCGCTCCAGCTGCTCGTCGACGCCCGGGCAGGGCCGCAGGGAAGCGCGCAGCTTGGCGATGACGGCGTCCTCCTCCTTGGTGACGTACCTTTCCAGGTCGGCCTCGGAGATTTGGATGCCGTGGCGCTCCTGCAGCGAGGTGAGCATGCCGCGAAAGTTTTGGCCGACAAACTCCTTGATGAGCGTCTCGCCGGTGAAGCGCAGGTCGACGTTGCGCTCCTCGTTGATTTGGTTGATGAGGTCGGCGCAGGCCTCAAAGGCGAGCTCCTCGGAGAGGACGAGGGTGTTGTCGCAGTCAAAGAGGAGGGTGTTGATCTATATGCGCGCGCGCGACGGGCGTATTAGTTTTTGAAATCAATACGGATGGGGTTCAGAAGGAGGGCAATGAAATACTTCAGGCATGTTGGCGGCTTGGTCACGGAAATCCGGAATGGTCGATGTTGATGACAAGACGATGGAGGGGTTTTGGCGGGGTAAAATGAGGCTGGGGGTTGGCGGCGCTGCTAATGTGCGTCAATCTAGAGAGTCGGAAGTGGCGTGTTAACTATTTGGTGTGATGTTGCAGCTGTAGGCGAACAAGGGACAATGAAGTAAACATACCAGATGATCTTGAACAGGAGAAAGATGCGAAAATTTGTCAATGACTGAGGGATAAAAGCCAAATTTACCCAGGAACCGAAGAATCTCGATGATGAAAGAGGCGCCGGACAGACCCGTTGAGCCTACCTATAAATGCTTTTAGCCGTGCCACGCTTTTTCTTTTTTAGCTGCAATCCCCACTGTAACCTTGCTGGCACGGTACCATTGTATTTATAGGCTTAACTAGTTTTTCGTGTCAATATTTGGGCTGTAGTATGCATGAAAACAATGTCGCAAATCAAAGGAATGCATATATGCAAGGAGGGACGGGAAAACAACCTGTCGCACTACAGCTAGAACTCACAGGGACGGGACGGAGACGTACAATAAGATGGCGGCTAGGCAATGCTACCACACACACACCGTTCAGCGCAGAACTCAAGAGCAAAAGAATTGCCTATTGAATGTTATTTGTGTCTTTGGTTGGGCGTCTATGTGGCTTCTCCCTATGACAGCGCACGCCCAATCGTTGGTGTGTGGCCCATGATACTCTCATGTCCATCGCTAGCAGTGCCACTCTACATTCTAAATCATGTTGGCATAGATATTGCAGCGTTTTTTATGTAACAAGGAGAGAATGCATCCGTAATCACGAATAGGCGGTTGGCAAATTGCATCCGCGTCGTGCACCACGACGACTCGGCTACGGCCTACGGGGTCAAAGTTTGATTGGTAATTTACATGTCATAAATTCTTGAGCGAGGGTTAAAAAAAAGTAAATAAATGCAGCTAGCTTACATGGATATCTGTTCTAAATTCTATTCATAGCCCGTTTCAGAATCTGGTAATTTCAGCATCGTATAAACCCCTCTTCCCTTGGACAGTGCCTTTATATCTTTTCCATCAGGCTGCGATGAAAAATGACTGTTTTCGCTTGCATCGCAGCAAAAATGAGGTCAGGCCACGTTGCAGCACCGACCTCGGCAAAAAAGCAATCGCGTCTAGAAGATGGGTATCGAGGCGTCCACCGAGTAGTCGACATTCTCCTCACGTGTCTCGATACGATCCGTCTTGGTGTTGAACAAGGTGTCCCAGAAGCGCGTCTGCTTTCCGTAGTTGTGGCTCTTCTTCCAGCCGGTGCGGTGGTGCAGGTCGTGGTCCTCAATGGCGAGCTCCATGTTGAGATACTTGAGCAGCGGCGCCGCCGTCAAGGCCGGGGAGCCGCGCACGCGCAGGCCGCTGTGGCCAAAGAGCTCGATGAAGATGACGTACTCGTAGCAGATCCACGTCTCGTAGAAGCCCATGGGCAGGCCGAGGGCCTTGCAGGTGTAAAAGGCCAGGACGGGGATGACGACAATGTCAAAGAGCTCCTGCCAGCCGTCGGCGTAGAGCGAGAGCAGCGTGTTGGGGTGCTTGGTCAGGTGGTGGGTGCGGTGAAACTGCCACAGCCAGGGGACGTCGTGCATGGCGCGGTGGTACCAGTAGAACCAAAAGTCCACCATGAGCGGGTACACGGTCAGCTCGACGAAGAGGTAGGCCAGCGGCCAGCCGATGAGGGAGTCGGGCGTCTTGGCCGCGTCCCACGCCAGGCCAATGGCCATGGCCGGGCGCAGCGTCGAGGTGAGGAGGAGCGATGTGACGACCTCGCGGACGCGAACGTCGGGGATGCCGTCGCGCTCGTGCTTGTCGCCGTCGAGGTAGCCGTGGCGCTGGCCCAGCTTGCGGATGGTTTGAATCTCCCGGATCGCCGTCACGTTGAGCCAAGCGCCGTACAGAGCGAGTGCCCAGCCCAGCGAGAGATTCTGGCCAGTGTGGGCGTAGTAGGCGTAGTGGACCAACATTGGTACGACGGCGTATGACAAAACCCATCGGTGTACGTGGCTAGCTGATGAGTTGGGAACTTTCTCCGTCTTGGCGAAGACGGGGATAGGCGTGTCCCGGTCCTGGGGATACACAGCCAAGAGCTCGAAGAACCAGTGCCATACAGTCCAGGTTGACTTGTCAGCCTTGAACCATGTTGACTTGATTGAGTCTTTGGGGTTGCGCTTCACGGCGGTTGCCGTCACGGTTTCTGTCGACATTTCGACGTTGTCGATTTGTGAGCACGAACTGTGTTGTGATGTATAATAGATTGATAGTGCGTTGTAAAAACTAAATCGCAAAGAGAGTTGAAGGGTCTGTAGCCTTTATAAGTATTGATTTCAAAGAGAGGCCTGAGTGTAAGGAATAGTACAAGTCCAAGTCTGTAACGTGTCCGAGCCCGCCGACGTATTAGTTAAATCAGTGGGGTTGTAGGTATTCACATGCCAAACCCCAGACAGTACCTGAAATTGGTTGGGGCGGATGACTCCGGGGAAATCATGTCATCATGCCCTTTCCCCGCCTCAGACACGTGAATGAGGCGAAAAGCCCAAACCCGATGATCTTGTATTGGGCTTGAACTGGTAGTTTTACGTCAGGAACCCGAGCACAATCGAGTGATTGCGTGGCTTTTCTAGTCACTGCGGATTACGCGAGTGTAAATTGAGGTAAATTACCCCGCCTTATTCCCCTCTCTTACTCTTTTGTCTCCCAACATGTTTCGTGCCCTCGAACATGTGAGATGGCATGTGCTCATACCAGTCGTCCGTGGGGACCGGAGACGGTTGAACTCGAGGCTCCTTTCCACCAAAACTTATAAAAACCTCTTTGGTTTACGACAGAATCTCCGCCAGTCACTTTTGTTTGAGGAAGTTGCCTGAAATGCGTAGACTCTTCTCCTTGCAGTAAAAAAAAAAACTCTTAAAAATAATTTGCCACATATAATAGACGCACAGGCGTCCACACCACTTCTTGGCTACCCCAACCCTGGATCGAGCGGCGGTGCGTTGGCTCTAGGCCTTTTTTGTCGCAAGGTTTCCCAATTGGGCTACAAAGAGGGGTAATATCATTTTGAGCCTCGGCAAAAGCTTACATGAACATGGATGCATCATTTGCCGGGAGCGCCATGTTATGTTGTCAGTCAGCCCTGTGGTACTCCACGTTGCTGCAGGTCTTACAAGACGTCAAATTGGTGGAAAATTGACGATGTCAGTAGGAGGCAAGTGTACGTTGCTTATGAAGCGAGTGACGCGGTATGGTTGTCATCTTTCTTCGCTTCTTCCTTGCCCACGTTCGAGAAAAGTTTTGCCTTGAGTGGGTCTCTCTCGGTGACAGGGTTGCGTCTTGACTGCGCAATCTTTGTATCTGTGTTGTCTGTCTACTTGCAGTATGTTCAAGGCAGACTGTAGTCTTGCTTCCAATCTCGTCGACGAAGACGTTCCAATTCTGTCGGTTGAAGCGTAAAGTATCGCAAAAAGTCGGCGCCAAGTCGTCTAAACAGAAAAAGAATCTTGATGCATCAGTTCTGAGCGCACTCAGACCTTGCAGTGGGTTGAAGCCAATCACACCAATGACAGGCTCTGCTGCAAGACATAGCTTACGGTCATTATCCCAATCAACAATGCATCTCTTTGATTTGCCCAAAAGTCTTGAGACCCATTTTAATGACGGTGCTTGTCTCTCCAAGAAGATTTCACTGAAGCCCAAGTCCGGTATTTTCCACACAAAGAGTTCGGGAACCCTCGTCTTGCCTTGTGGCGTCTCCAAAGAGAAGTCACAACCAGCCAGCTCGCCAGGTAGGCGTGCAACTCTTTGTGTTCAATATGAACCAATGTTGGCGAAAGAAGCCGCAGTCTGCTGCACAATATTCTGTCATTTTTGACCGGCAGGCCGGTACACTCCGCCCAAATGAGTTACTGTGAGCTAACGCTGCTGCTAACTTTCACCGGCCCTTCCGACGGCCAACTAACTAATACTGTAGAGGTGGAGATGGTTCAAGCAGCCAACAGTGACGTCTTGCCGCTGGTTTTCGGCGGATGAGTCTGTCTCAAATTATTTGGGCTACAGCCCAGTTTTCTCTCTCCGAGCTTTCAATCAAGTCAATTGGGATCCTTTGCAAGGATTTCGATCAATCTCAAAGGTACAGGTCCAGGGAACGAGGAAATTCGTCCGTTGTCTGTCTCTTGTCTGTCTCTTGTCTTTCAGAGTGAGTGGTGTTCTTGCAGGACGTTTCCGGCCAGCCGGTACACCGAGCACAGGACCACAAAAACGGTTTACTTGACCACCCGCCAAAAGAGGGCACAAATCATGTCGATCGCACCGATCGGGGTTAATTTGCGGAAAATTATTCAGCCCCGATCGCTGATGCAGGGCGGTGCTGTTTGCTTGGGGATCGCAGATGCAAAAAATGAATGACAATATCCCAAACTTTAATGGGCGGCGACCACTGCGAACCAACGGCTGCTATGACGCAAACCACCATCTAAAGAGAAGCTTTAAACCCCATCTTCCAAACGTTTTTGCTGCGTCATAAGTGGCTTGTGAAACTCTGTTTGCTCTAGAGACTCCTCCTTCAGCTGGTTCTGAATTCCTGATCATCGCTTGGGCCGTGACGGCTGCCAATGATTGGAAGGCAAGAGGAGATACTCTGCTCCACGGCGCAGCTTTGAGGTCTGGTAGCTCGCCAGGGAGGGCTTAGTTTCAAACGGATGGAGGCAACCTACGGCGTGGACATCTCCAGAGTTGGAGTTTACGGCGAGTATCGATTCGCAGCTAGTTGATGGATTGAGGAGCTTGCCATGGCGGATGATACCAAGGCTCAAGCTCTCCGTCATACCCGATGCTTTCAGCTACGTTTGTCTGTGACGTGATGTAAAGGTGCTCAAGACGATGATGCAAAGCATGGAAGCTAGTATATATATATCCATCTTTGTTCTCGCCATCACCACATCCAATTCATCTTTACATCATTCCAAACAAATAACCAATAACATCACATTTCAAACATCGACTATTTACAATGGATAAAGCAAAGAAGGCCGTTTCCAACTTCCTGTCCAAGGATGGCAAACACGATACCACCATCGATCAAGATGTTCGCGAGCCCGTCGTCAAGGAGCATGTTCATCCTCAGAGACACGAAGAAGTCGTCACCGCCGTCGATCAAGAAATCCACCAAGATCACCACCAGACTGTTGTGCAGCCTCTCTCCACCAAGGAGACTCTGTAAGCTTCCTCAAGCCACCCATGAATTGCTCTCCTAGACAAGCAACGCGACTAACACCATACCTATTTGTAGCCCTGAGAAGCATACGCACAACGTGGCGGCCGTGAGTGAAAAATCCGTCAACCACGCCAACGCGGCCGAGACCAAGGCCGCGCTGCAGCAAGACGCCTCGCAGTACTCGTCGGAGCGCGTCGTGCACGACACCGAGTACAGCACCTCGGCCGGCGCCGCCGTCACCGGCCAGCGCACCCACCACCACGTCCACCACCACGTGCAGCCCGTGATCCAAAAGGAGACGGTGCAGCCCGAGGTGGTGCACACGACGGTGCCCATCCACGAGGTGCACCAGGCGGCGCCCATCCACCACGAGACCACGGTCCTGCCCGTCAAGACGGTCGAGGAGTTTCTCGGCAGCGACAAGAAGAACCTGGCCTCGTCTGCGCCGCGCCAGATTGCCGAGTTTGAGGGCTGCCCCAGCCTCAAGGACAAGGCCCTGCAGAAGGAGCAGGAGGCCAAGCACGGCGGCAGGGCTCTCACTGATGAGACGATGGGCGGTGTTGGCGTAGGTAGCAAGACGCAGAAGACGGCGGGCAGTGGTCTGGGCAGCAACACAACTCAGGGCAAGCCCGTCCTCGGTCACTAGATGCACTTTGAACGGATGTCATGATAATTTATTGCGATTATTTTGATGTTTGATAGTATTACTACGAAGTCATTTGGCGTGTATAATACAAAGTTAACTCAATTGCGATTACATGGAACTTTTGCATAAACATGCGAATCGTGACCATCAACCTTGAAAACACGCTTCCGTCATAATTCATCACATACTCCACGAGAAATGTACTTAATTTTGCTACCTTTAACACTCTTACCTTACAGTGGCGCCGCCAATACCTACAAGCCTCGACTCGCTCGCTGTACACCAACCAGCTCGGGTCACTAGCTATCCGAACGTCGAGGGTCACCATTAATTCTGCACAGTGTACAATACTGTTCAGTGCAGAAAGCCTCATGGGCTATGAGTGTCCTGGGAGGTTGGTGCGCTTCTGCATCACCTCAGTGTGAAATGCTGGATGAGACGAAGAACAGAACTGCATCGGCGACTTCTCTGCATTGTGTCATCTACTCATTATCCGATTACATTTCCCTGTAGAAGCAAATGTCTACCATGAAACAGTACTTCGCTCACTCTCATTGGCTGTCGGGATTGGCGTCATCGAGATGGCCGATCCTCATTGGGGACTGAGTGAGGTGCCTCGACGCATCGAGCACTTGGGGGAGGATCCACGTCTAGTTGACCAAGTGTTGCCCGAGCTCGATGACACGCTTGGGATACTCCATTAAGCCTACGAATAAAAGAGTCTTGAGAAAGACGGCTTCCTTGTTTCTCCCTTCACCACATGCTTAACAGGCGTGTCTTTCTTGTGCGGCCGGCCCGTCGACGGAAAGCGCGGCGACACGCCAAGATAATGAGTACACGGGTTGCCATCACCGCCTGTATAGTTTGTACCAAAGCCTAAACCGTTCATTTTCGCCATTACATACTTTCACAAATGATCACCGAGTTCAGATCGCTCACGATCTTGTTCATGGAGGTCCGTCAACAAGTCTACTATTGACGGCCAAGCTAAATGCAACGTTCACAAGAGTAGCCAATGGGAAGACGACTAATACCAAGTATGCTATTGATGCGATTACTTGTTTATGGATTGCGGTCGCGTATGCTATGAGTCAAGCAGGTTCAAATGTGTTTTTGCACGGCGAGCCTCATGACAGGTCAATGGTCGCGTGCTCACTACATTAGCTCGAATCCCGGCGACGACCATCTTGATACGCTCGTATGCAATCTGGACAATATGACAGCAACCCTTGACCCTCACAAAAAGTGCACAATGACTGCTTCACTCTCCTTGACCGGCACGTCAACCACACCGCCCTGCACCGTCAACACATCCCCATCATTCCTCACGCCCTTGACCTCCTTTCCCAAGCTCTCATACGTCCACTGACTGCCCGCATACGTCACCGTCTTGGCGCGCGCGCTCGCGCCCTGGGGGCTCGTCAGATGCACCACCCTCACCTTGGCCACGCCCGCCGGCGCCGTGATGCGCACCTTTTGCGAGCGCCGCGTCGACGCCGCCGCCGCCGTCGTCGTCGTCGAGTAGTTGCGGCATCTGCTCCAGTACCCAAGATTCACCACCGCGACGCGCCGCGGCGTGCCAGCCTCGTACGCCACGTACGCCGACACATTCGGCTCCAGCGGCACATTCTTGACCTGGACGGTGCCGGCGGCGCCCACAAAGTCCGCCACAAAGGGCTGCGCGTAGTAGCGCGCAAAGACTTGCGCCGAGACGTTGCCCGACGCGCCGGGGAGCCAGAGGTTGGAGCTTCCGGCGCGCATGGCCTGCTGAAAGTGAAGACGCGCGATGCCGAGCGATAACGCGTAGAGCTGCAAGTCCACCTGCCACAGCGCGGCGCCGAGCGTCGCCTGGTATGCGGAGTCGGCCTTTATCGCGCTCCTGCGCTGCGAGCTGCCCACCTCGGACAAGACGTATGGCGTCCTCGTCGTCGAGCCGCTGCTACTGCGGCCTGCGAGGAACTCGAGGTCATCGCGAAACACGTCGAGGCGCGCGGTAATAGCACCATGATTCATAAGTGCCGTCGCGAGCGAGCTCTCTGCGTCCTTTCCGCCGCCGCCACTTTCCGTCTGGTAGTAGTGCCGCGCGACCGTCTTGACGGCGTAGTGGTTGTCGAGCCCTTGCTGGTAGACGGAGCGCAGGCTGATGGAAAAGACGTCCTGCGCAGGGTCGCCCGGGTGCGAGGCCGTGTCGAGTGCCTGAAACTTGCGCGTGCCGCGCGGCAGGCCGACGGCCGCGGCCACGGCGTCGCAGTAGTTGAGAAAGTTGGCCACGTACGTGCCATTGTCCTGGCGACCCTGCCACCGCGGCGGGCCGAGCCCCGTCGCCGGATACAAGTCGGGCTCGTTGCCCGGCTGGAAACTATGAATCCGCTCCAGACCAATCTTGCCCGCCGCCGCCTTGGCCCAGCGCACCGCACCCCGGGCGATATCAGGGTCCGCCATTGGCAGCTGAACAATGTACTGCGCGCTCGGGAAGCTGCTGGCCACCAGATCCCAGTACGCGGGGCCAATCGTCAGCGCGCCCAGCTCCTGCTGCGCGCCGTCGTCGTCGCCCACCTCGGCACGCGGCAGCGCCGGCGCAGCCTGGTCCGCGTCGAAGCGCGCATAGTCGGCGGCGGTGCCGCCGAGCCGGATCAGCGGCTTGCCGCCTGTCCGCGCAAAGATGGCATTAATCAGGTTCTGCGAAAAGACGTTGGGGGTGCCGTCGTTGTGGAAGGCATAGTTGACAAACGAGGCCTGCTCAAAGGCGAGCCCGGGGAAGTCGGGGTCGACGTACCGAGACGGGTCGACCTGGATGCGGGGGATCTGCAGGGGCGACGTCTCATCGCGCGCGACGGCCGCGGCGCCGACGACGCCGGTCAGCGATAGGGCAGCGGCCAGAGCAGAGGTGTATCGGATTGCCATCTTTGTGCCGCAAATGTTTTGGGAGATTTGGAGCACACGGGACAAGCACGCCCGGAAAAGAGGGGGAAGCGCAATCTTATGAACCCGTCCGGGGTATAGGTTCGGGATCAGCCCTGTCTTATTAGTTTATTGGTGACACCAGTAATCCTATGGGATATTATTAGAACCGGCCGAAGCTAGTGCAGGTTGCTCGTATCGGGGGCTGACAAGGGCCGGCAAGTAGTGGCGTCGGGTTGCATCAAAGGCACGTAGCTTGTGAGTTGGGCTGATGGCAATGGCCGAGGAGAGGGGGGGCAATGTGAGCTGGTCAAGCCACAATGGTTGTCCATTTCTTGTACAAAGTATGAATTCAAAGCTATCGTGGTCTGATGGGAGAATAGCAAATTCCCGTGGCGGCGGGGCTGTCAGGATATGTCACACGACAGTCACACTGCAGCGTGATAACGAACTATGGTGATAATTTCAAAGGGTCTACGTGAATACTTCCTATTATAGTCCAAATAAAATGAGTGGCGCATCGTCGTGGCTCAATATAGAATCCGTAAACAAGGTAATCCGTATACAAGGTACCAATGTATTAAATGGCCAACGCCACCATGCAAGGCGGCCGTTCGGCTATACTATGACAAGCCCCCATACACAAGTAGCTCAACCCCCAAGACCAAGGTGTAACATTCATATAAACAAAAAGAAAGAAAAGAAAGCAACCTGAACGCCGTTCACTTGGATCATGTCTCCGCATCACCTCGCTTCAACTTTGCTCCGCTGTAAATGTCATTCCTTGCTAGTGCGTAACGCTCATAGAATCTCCTTGAGCTTGTTCTTCTGCGCCGCCGATAAAGAAGACGGGAAGTTGACCTTGTACTTGATGATGAAATCGCCTCTCTCGCCGGGCTTTTTGCTCAAAGGCATCCCTAGACCAGGATAGCGGTCCTCGCTCCCCGGTTGAGTCGGCCCGCTCTTGTCCAAGTTGATCTGCTTGCCGTCGATCGTAGATACGGTTCGCTTCCAGCCTGTCAGAGCCTCTTTTAGATCGAGAGTGATGGTTTGAATCAGGTCGTTGTCTTCTCGTTTGTAAATCGGGTGTGGTTTCTGTCCGTCTTGTTAGAGCAGGTACTAAATGAGGACGAGCGGCGGGAATTGTGTTTCTTACCTCTTCAACAACAAAATGCAAGTCTTGGCGGCCACCTTCGACTTGGTCGCCGACGCCACTAAACTTGATTTTAGAGCCTTTCTTCAGTCCGGCCTTGATAGGGACGCTCAGAATCTTGTCAGACTGGATGCGCTTCCCGGTTTCGTCGAATGTCTTGCGCTTAATCTTCATCTTCTTTTCGACACCATTAAAGAGCTCTTCCAGTGTTACGGGAAGCGGTCGCTCAACAGTAGAAATTTCTGGTGTGCCGTCTCGTGGGCGGCCACTGCCACTGCCTCTTGGCTTGTTACGACCAGGGCGGCCGGAGCCTCCAAATGATTGAAAGCCGTCAAAGCCCTCAAAGTCGTCGCTCATACCTGGCATACCACCCACGCCGCCCATTCCGCCCATTCCGCCGGAGCGCATGAATTCCTGGAAGATGCGATCGGCATTTGAGAAGCTATGCCCGCCAGCGCCACCTCCACCGGTTGAAAAATGGAATGTGCGAGCGCCTGGGCCGCCGCCCATGCCGCCAAAGTCAAAGCCTGGGGGCATGCCACCTCCGCCGGCAAACGGGGTACCTTGACCCCCGCTGCCTTCAGGAGGAGGTGCACCACCTCTCAGCAGAAATTCGAGGCCATACTCGTCATAGATTTTGCGTTTTTCGGGATCCGAAAGAATCTCGTAGGCTTGTGAGCATTCTTTGAATTTTTCGGAGGCGCTAGGATCGTCCTTGTTCTTGTCCGGGTGCCACTTGAGAGCAGCTTTTCTATTGGAAAAAGTTAGTAAACCATGTGAAATTTGGTTCGAGGGAACTGATCGAGGCCAGAAGTCAATCCGAGGCAGGTCGTAGCCGACAGCATCTGTCCTTTGGCATTCTTTGCTGCCCAAGGCTGATTTTGATAGATGTGGCACCACGGCCCCGCATTGACTTCCGAACGAGAGGTTAAACATACCTGTAGCCCTTCTTGATCTCGTCCTGGGTTGAATCAGGCTTGATGTTGAGGGAATCGTAGAGCTTCGTTTCCTTGACCATGTTGTTTGAGAGAAGTGTGTGTATTTTCTGGGTTGACGGATGTATAGATTGATGATAGATGAGGGCCGTTCCCTAGTGCCAGGATCGAAGGGATGCTGGCCAGTTCGGTGACAGACCCAGATGGTTCGAGAACAGTCGATATTCTAATGTGCGGCTTCAAGATAAAGCAGTGGGGGATGGTTCGTGAGAAAATCGAATCGACAAAGTGTGTAGGATATCTTTGTGGTGATGGACAGAGTAGACAGAGTATTTGAATGAAGAAAGAAGGAAGGAGGAGAAAAGAAGACGACAGCGTGAGGTGCAAAAAAGTGAGTCGATGTAATAGGTGCAGAGAGCAAGTCAGTGGATGAGGTTTAGCGGGCTGTTGCCTGTTAGCGGTAGGCAGACACAGAGTCCAAGAAGGCCATAAGGCCCCATCACAAGCCAGCCACGCCAGTCAAAGCCGCAGAGGGGCAGCTGGTTGAGCCGTTTTCATTGGTCAAGATGGCTGATACAGTGCAGCAAAAGCGGAACTCGCACCATGTGGGACTTCCCGTCCAGGCATCCACCATGGTAGTCACTAGAAGATTCGTTGGCCTGCCCGCAACGTGATGCATAGCTTGAGCTATGACGCAACTATTTTGTAGAAAGGTCCGTCAAGAATTCATGGGTGAAAATTACCACTAAAACATTGCAGGCTTGATATCCCAACGGTCGGCCGGTGTTCAGCACTATCATTGCGCAGTCTTAGGCCTTTTTCCCGCGTCTCGCGCGTCTTGGGAGCAAACGGCCCAAGCATGCACATGTGACGGCCTTTGAGGCGACAAAGTCTGATTCGACACGTAGCTTTGCCAAGGGGTTAAAAAGGTAGTCAAGATGGTTGCGTCGATTATAGTGCTACTGGTCAAATCAAGGAAAGTTGTGATTGTTAACTCTGCCGAATAATAAAAGCTTGTCCTCCACGCGATCGGGTACAACGTTGTCCGAAAATGTTGAAACAAAAGAGCCCCATTGAAAATGTCGAATTTTAGAAAGTATGAGGAAAAGAGATGAAGACACAGCCAGAGAAAAGCCACAGAATTACCGCGCGCTGGTATTTGTTCAACGTGGCACATGCAAGCGCCCTGCGTTTCGAAACGGCATACCTAGCAAGCAAGCAAGCTCTTTACTGGGAAGATTTCCTTCAAGAAAAACACCAAATTGAAACCAACCAATTGTGAGCGACTATTTTTCGTTGTGTTGCACCTTCCGCATCATACTCATCGAATTTGTTTTCTGCGAGACTGCCACAATCCTTATCCTGTTTCCGAGCTCGTAGCAAAGGTCGGGATGTAGCTGCCGCTGCTTCGAATAATACACTGACCACTGCGCAACTGCTTAAAGAATGTAATTATGCCTTCGCCCTACACTGACAGGCCGAATCTCCAGAGTCTTCATATTGTGATGTTGGAGCAGCCCCTTTGGGAGATGAGCCCGAGCTGCGTCTCCTATCCTTCTGTACGCATCTGCATCGACGAGAGTCCCCGTGCCTCGCCGGAAATTAAAATCTTGCCGTTCTCTATCCCAGATAAAGGCGCCTTTGTCGACATCCTCTAGCTCCCAGCGCACATTCCTTAGTCGGACATCTGGCTGTGCGCCGACCACGACAAAGACGACGCGGAGATCCATCCACGTCTCTACGTCGGGGAGTGTCTCTAGGAGATCGCACCGCGTAAAGAAGGACTCGGACACTGCGAATCTACTGACATTCGGGTGGGCTTTCACATAAAGACCACGACGGCGGCTCATTCGAGTGATAGGCTCGCGAAGAAATCCTTTCCAGTGCCCATCAGAAATATATAATGCATCCGAGTCATAGTTGAAAGTGCGCCTCATGATGTGATGATGAGGATGCAGATTCTTCGCATCAAACCCCTGTAAGTATATATCTATCAGTTATGTTTTCTTTTGCAGAGTTGTGCTAGTCCAGTCATACTTGCTGTTCGAGCCAGTCTATTGCAATACTGCGTGCCTCTCGATTGACCAAGACAAGCGGCATATAAAGGCGAATATCATCGCCCAGCAGATCCGTGCGGAAATCCAGGGCCATGACACCAGTCCGCGGTATATATCCGGGTTCTGATCTTTTCAACCTGCGCGCGCACCAATAGCGCTTGTTTTTAAAGAAGAAGAGGGATGGCCCAACGTCGTCGGGCAGCGCCGCACGCCAAATCTTGTTGCGCAGTTCCGGGGGAAGGGCCTGGAAAATGGTAAATGATGTCGTCATCGTGCGATACAGCTGAGCCACGTGCCGCGAGGGTAAGAATATCGCACGCCGAAGAAACAAATGATGAAGGAAATAGTAGCATCTACTTTCTGTGTGTGTGTGTGTTGTAAACGCCAGCGAGAGGGGCGATGCGACCGTGTGTCGCAGCCTGATGAAGCATCAGGTTACCATTCTCTGCTTGCCTTCTAAATAAGGGGAAAAAATCACATATAGAACACAGTTACACCATCGTTGGGGTTGGATCGGTGACAGTGCAAAAGAATACAATGTCAAAAGTGTCATTCAGCTCTCTGCTGATGCGGAATCTGTCTCGGTGCTACGATGTGCTACTTTGATCTCTAATTATACAATCATATTACCCTGCCCCAATGTTCAGCAATTTCCGAATAGGCACACATGTTGCGGTCTTGAGTAAAGGTGGCGCTTAAAGACCGTGGTGGGAGCACTTCAGGCTCAACCACGCCTCGCTATCGTAACAATGCTCAGACTTGTCACCCCTAAAGCAAGATTTCATGTAAGCAGGTACTTTTCAAGTTTCATGTCAAATAACTTGCAATCTCATTTGCAACCGTCAGCTCTATCAGTCAATCTACTGTCATTTCAACAGAGTTGGGCGCAGCCTGGCCAGACTGAATCCAATCAGCTCGATAGGTCTCTTTGAGTTGCCGACTGATATTTCTGGAAACTGACTTTCCAGGTCTTTGGTGACACAAGCGAAGACATTTTGTTGTACTGAGGAATCTCGATGGAAAATTTGTGTTTGAAGCATTTGGCAAGCTTCAGAATCCTTATGTCGTTGTTATTGGCGCGGGGCATCGGTACAGCAACGAGGACGCTTTCTTAAATGCTTCTATCAGGTCGCTGGGATTTGAGCCTTGCTCTTACCAAGTGACATTCCAGTGTTCAACAGGTGGGAGTATGTGCAGGTCATCTTGCTCCCATGAACTGACTTCTCTACAGTCCTTCTCACCTCAGAAAGCTGTCCACCGTTGGCCTCAGAAAACTGTCAAACTCGACTCATATCAATAGAATCTTGTGAATCTTATTGCTCTATTAAACACCTGAGAACATACCCGAAATACTACGTTCAGCTACATTGACAAGAGCCGCTGTTTCTGTGTCACGAAAATCTCGTCAGACCGGCGCACATTCCCTATCACTGTAAGAACTTGCATCTTGTCCATAGCTCAAACTTTGGATAGTTGCGATATCGCCTTGGTGATCCATAAAGGCATGAGTGCGCAAAATTCATCTTGACCCCATAGAGTCGAGAGACTTCAACATGGACCGCCATGTGCATCGGCGAAGAGTCACAAAAGCGGCCGAGATGAGTGAACTGGACAGAATTCATCAGTGTGGATAGCCGCTCGCCCGCCTGCTCGAGGGCCTACCAGAAATTGAGAGCGAGAGATGCAGGGAGAGGTAAGAAGAGAGATGGGGGACGGGTACTCGCCAGTCGCTCTCTGTCCAGCTGGTTTCCTAGAACTAAGTCAGTGATTTAAGCAGACCTTCTGTCTACAGTCTACAGCCTTCCATTCTTATACTAATTAGATGTTTATCCCCATGTCAAGGGCCGCGGGCATAAAATCCCAGAAGAGGTGACACGTCTGGAAACCCTTGCATGACACTCTAGTGGCAAGTGCCAATGTATGCCTGTATCTTTATTCGGTCAAAAGATCCACTGCTACCGTCGAAGGGATAAGTTTCTAACCACATTAGCCCTATTTCAGCCAGGGGGCTCAGTTATCGTCAATTTCTTATCCTCCTAGAGCTTGTTAATGTCGGGTTGAGCACGTCCCAATGCATTAATATCTGATGCTCTAGCCTTCGGTGAAGACGTAATCTAGGCTGCCTACGTGAACGTATCAGCACTTTCTGAAGCATGTAGAATGTAATGACGGGTAAAGATAAAAGTCGTTGTTGTCGATATATTGCTTCTTTATGCGATTCACCAGCGTCGCTAACGAAGAAACTAGGCAAGGTTGGCGCAGTACCGCCGACGAGATATACAACGAGATTTAGATGGGTAATCTATAATAAAAATATGAAGTAAGATTGGTAGTATCGCAGTTACTTCCGAGACATTCAAATAGGTTTCGTGTGTCAAGATGCGAAAGCTTATGGTGGCGCCTTTGGCTGTTTGATGGATGGGTTTGAGTTTATATGCCAACAACAGCCGATAGGCCCAGAAAGGTAATTGAGTGAGACAAGTCGAAGAGTCTGCAATCGTTTGACGACTTGCCAAAGCGGAGACGGCAGCTTTCTTCTGATGCCTTTTTGCACTTTACCCGGGTTACTTTTGACTTTCTGGGGAGGGTAGAATATTGGTCCTGGACTTTGAGGCGGCCCTCGCAGCCTCCGATCAAACTAACAAGCGCGCTACAGCTGTTCCGACTCGAGAGCAGCTTTGTGTTGGCTTCAACAACGACATTGAAGCTTGTCAGCGCGAGACCAAGGCCTGCAGCAAAGAGTTGCGAGCCAAAGGTGTCTTTAGCTGCGCAGATGTCTCCAAGTGTGTTGCGAAAAAAAGATTCGGTGGCTGCACAGCTAGAAAGTACGACTTTAAAGGCAGATATTCGCGTCGACACGACCCGTTAGGTGTCGTCGACGTCGAAGGCTCATCCGACCAACAGGGCAAGGACAAATGGACTGATGCGTCAGATGCCATATTTCGCGCCAACATTGGCAACTCGGGTGAACGATGCAAGAAACTTCATCAGAAAGACTGCCGTCAAAGTTGGCGGAAATTTCCGAGACGCTTTCCGTGTGCCACGATGCTGACGACGACAAGCAACGGTATTTAGATATATCGTCTGTTACTAAATTGATGAATACACTTGTTTAATGGGTGCAATATATCTCGTGATAAGTTTTCCAGTGTTGAGTCATCAGTTCAAATGTGCAAGGGAAGTAATACGATGGAAAATTTTGTTCGAGGCCATAACTAGGTACCTTGAGCATCAATGCTGGAGGCCAGTTTATGAATGGTAGCATAATGATCATCAAGGCGTTGGGAAAGGGATCATGAGATTACAAAAACACTAGTCCTCCTAATTCTGTACATTCTTGTCAGTCTCTGTTTGTTTGTATTAGTAGATGTGTAAGCTGGATGTTTAGGGTAAGTGCTATCGTTGTCATAGATCGTGGATGTGAAGACTAAATACCGTTTGATCCGTGATCAAATCACGACGGTCAATAATGAAGATATTCGTCTCAGGATTAAATGAATATATGCGATTTCGATTTCTTTTGTGAATCCCCGGTGGTGAGATTCTCCCTTCTTTGACTTTGTCGACGTCATAGTGGGATACTTCAACGGGTTGAGGGGGGCGCGCCGAGCGTGATCAAATTCAACCCCAACGTGCTCGAGACTAGTTAATGCACTATCAGCTAGAATCACGAGCAATTTAATTTCATCTATATTGTGAAATTTGATACCATACTTACTCTGCGTCCTCAATTTCTTTTCTTACCTAGCTGCCTAGGTAGGTAGATGTCGCAGCTTGGCCGACAGTGGCAGAGGTCGCTGTGGGTCCCGACGCCTTAGCGGCTGCATCTGGAATCGCCAACTTTTCCATTTCCAACCATCCATCGCGTATGCCGCCACAATCTCTGCAACATCGCACTCTTCGCGGCTCCTCTCTGGCAGCGCACATATTGAACCGCGATACAGGTCTTCAAAATGGCAGACCAAGAGTCTCAAGTGGCCGTGGTTGCCGCCGCCGACGCCATCACTCCCGACATGGACACGCAGCCCGCAACATCTGAGACCGCCGTTGTCGCCGCGCCCACGACAGGCAAGAAGGTTGTCAAGAAGATTGTCCGCAAAAAGAGGAAGCCAGCGCGCGTGCAAATTGACCCCTCGCTCATCACGTCGGAGCCACCCCCCCAGACCGGTACCATCTTCAACATTTGGTACAACAAGTGGTCCGGCGGCGACCACGACGGCAACGCGCAGACCAAGGCCAAGGGACGCTGCAACATTGCCACCGACGCCGGCTACACAAAGGCCGATAGCCTCACCGGCAGCTTCTTTTGCGTCAGCTTTGCGCGCGGCGTTTGTGCCAAGGGCGTCGACTGCGACTACCTGCACCGCTTGCCGGGCGTGTTTGACATTTTTGGGCCCAATGTGGACTGCTTCGGGCGCGACAAGTTTTCCGACTACCGCGACGACATGGGTGGCGTGGGCAGCTTTATGCGCGTCAACAGGACGATATATATCGGTCGGATACACGTGACGGATGATATCGAGGAGATTGTGGCTCGCCACTTTGCGGAATGGGGCCAGATCGAGCGCGGTACGTACAGCCGCCGAGATACATGGATGAGTGGAAGCTAACCAATCATGTCTAGTCCGTGTATTAAACTCGCGGGGTGTCGCTTTTGTCACATACTCAAACGAGGCGAATGCGCAGTTCGCCAAGGAAGCCATGGCGCACCAGTCGCTCGACCACGACGAGATCATCAATGTCCGCTGGGCGACGCCCGACCCGAACCCGATGGCCAAGGCCCGTGAGGCACGCCGCATCGAGGAGCAGGCCGCCGAGGCCATCCGCCGCGCCCTGGGGGGCGAGTTTGTCGCCGAGATTGAGGGCAAGGACCTCGAGGCGCGCAAGCGCCGCAAAATTGAGAGCAGCTACGGCCTCGAGGGCTACGAGGCGCCCGACGAGGTGCACTTTGCGCGCGGCGCCCATGCGGTGAACCCGCGCGGGCGAGAAGGATTCGAGCTCGAGGACCAGCAGCGGCTGATGATTGAGAGTGGGGAGGCGTTTGCGGAAGACGAGGCGCAAGGGCAGCAGCAGACACAACAAGAGGAGCAGAGCGGAGGAATCTTTTCGGGAAGCACATTGGCAGCGCTGAATCGAGCCAAGATCTCGGTACCATCATCGAACCCGAAAACATCGGCGGCGGGGCCACTTGTATCATATGGGAGTGACAGCGATGACGATGAATAACGGGCGTTTTGTCAAGGGTTTATTGCTACATATATATAGGGAAAGAAATACTTTTGTCTAATACAAAACAAGGCGACACGAGTCATGATATCACCAAAGCAAACCTATTACTCCCATGTTCCTACATCCCGGGTATAATGCCATTGACTTTCCTCCATCAGCTATTAAAGATGCGTGAATACAAAACCTCGTGCCTTCCAATCCACAAGTCCATGACCGGCACGCTCTGCCCCGCGTCCTCGACTGGCGTGTCCCACTCGCGGTCAATAACCGCATTAATCATGTTTTGCACCTTTTCCCCCGCCAGCACCTTTTGCGCCTGGTACGGGCCAAACATGCTCGCGCGAACCGCCGCCGACACCAACGCCTTGACGTGGCTCAGCATGAAGACGTAGGCCGTCTGCCGAAGACTCAATCCGACCAGCGCGCAGACGGCCCCAAACAGCGGCGCAAAATGGCCCGACACGAGCGGTACCTCCATCCCACCGCCGCCTCCACCACCGCCTCCGCCGCCGCCGCCGCTGCTGCTGCTGTTACTCTGTCGAAGAAGCGCAGAAAAGTCACGTAGCACGTTTATATCAGCAGAAGCGCAAACCCGGGGGGGCATGGTGGCGCAAAAGGAACGCTCCCAGATGGACAGCAGGGCGCGGCCCTGGGCGGTGCTGGCGCGCCGGCCGACGGTGCACACAATGGCGGCGTCGAGCTGGTCGTCGAGGCCGGCGAGGAGCGGCGGTTGCCGGTGCGCGGCGAGGACAAAGGGCAGCGTGGTCGAGGCAAAGGAGGAGAGGGAGAGGGGGAGAAAGGTGGCAAATGTGGCGGTGCGTCGGGGCGTGTGCGCGAGAAAGGACTCGAGCCCAGAGGAAAAGGCAAAGGAGCCGACGGGGAGCTGGGAGTCGGAGAGGAGCAGGAGAAAGTGCGTGGAAAAGGTGTCTGGGGTGGCTGATGAAGAGGAAGAAGGCAATTATTTAGTAAAGAAATCCATCTCAGCAGACAAGAAATAAACGGATGCACCAAAAAAAAAATGAAGAAGAAAAGTAAAAAAATCACGACGTAGAGAAAGGGGTGGGCATGTCACAACTTACAAGAGACCCGAGGCGGGATTGCGATTCCCACGGTAAGCTGGGCGACACCAGCATCCGGCGGCTGCTCTTCCTGCTTGTCGGCGCTGGCGGCCGCGCGCAGACGGCCGCGCGCCGCCCGCAGCTTGGCTTCTAGCTGCGCAATCTCATCCTCAATGGCGCTCGTGTCGGCAATGATATCGCGCGAGGCCATGTGCCGCAGTGAGAAAAGGTGTTGAAGAGAGGAAGAGACTGGTCAAGTCGAGGGAGGGGGTTTGGTTGGCTGGCTTCGCCGAAATCGCTTATCGGTCAAGTTTACCGGCGCGGGCACCTCCGGCCCGGGGGAGGCATTAATCTGCGCTAAATCTGCGCTAAATCTGCGCCTACCACCATGGGTTCCACGATGTCGAGAAAAATTGTGGCTCATTGATTTTCGAGTCGAATCACAAGTGTCTGCTTTCTTGTCATCACATTGTCAATATTTCCCGTAATGTAGTGCTTTGGTCAACATCACAGACACGCGACCAACCTGCGAAAGGGCGATGACGCATTCAAAAACACCAATACTCATTACTATGGCGTACCGTCTGGTATCCCACAAACACTCCAAAACTCCTGGCTATGATAAAATACATTGCAACCCAGAACATAACCACCTTGCAGCTTGATTTAATCCTGTCCACTACCGAATGGGCTGTATGTTCTCCTTGTCCATGCTCCGCGCCCTTGCTCTCTTCTTCTCCGCCATGCGCTTCTCAATGCGCGCCAGCGCCGCCGCTCGGCGCTCCGGCGGTAGGTTGATCCTGCCTGGGATCGTGATGCCCGCATGGCCCTGCCCGCCTTCCTCCGGACCGCCCAGCTTAGCGAAGCGACTCCGGAGCAAATCGATTGCGTCCTCATCGTCTGACGTGCTGGCCCGTCTTCCGCCGCCTGCATGCTCGTTCTCGGGGGGTACTGCCTTCTTCTTGGTCGCGGCTGGTGTCACGCCACCATTCTCTATTCGACGGACCACGTCCTCGCCGAGATAGTCGATGTTCCGCGGGGGCCTAGGCACAAATTCTTGCCACTGGCGTCTGTCGTCTTCGACCTGGCGCGTGTTTCGTGCAGGTGAGCGCTCGGGGCTCGGTGGCGCATCTTCGCGAAACTTCTCTCGAAGCGACCTTGGTTTTCGCTCCTTGGAGGAAAGCTGTGGCTTGCGACGCTGATCTGTATCCAAGCTGCGCCGAGGCTCGGCCGGGACAATTGGATCCTTCAAATCATCGACGCCTGCGAGGGCGTTTCCAGCCGCCTCCCAGGTCAGAGGTAAAGGCTTCTCTGCTTGTGTAGATTTGAGAGTCTTGATGACCTTCTTTAGCTCGGCAATCTTGGAGTGCGCGCGCTCTAGAACGGCACGAGTATCGGCATCGTGGGTTGCTGATTCCTCCCTGAAAGAATCAAACTCAGATCTGAGGACCAGCAACTCCTGATCCTTCTTCAAAGATTCCTCCTTGAGTGCGCGGACTTGGGCGCGCAATTCCTTGGTGCGTGATGTTTCGTTGGGTGCATCGGTCGCGGGTTTGGACTGTTCTTGAGCCGCTTGCAGTTTTGCCTTGAGTGAAGCAACCTGATTGCGCAATGTCCCCATTTCTCGTAGCTGGCTCTTTGCTTGTCGCAACTCGCGCTGCGTCTCGGCGAGGGCTTTATGAGTCGCGGGCGACGCGCTCCCCTGTCGGCGCCGTCGTTGCCCATCAGCCCTCTGCTCTCTATCGCGCAGTGCTTCCTCTAGTTCGCTTTCCAGCTTTTGCACCTTTTCTCGGTATTGCGTAGCCAAGGTTGTCTGTGAGGCCAATTTATCTAGGAGCTCGACTGTCGCGTCGCCGTCTTCTGCCTGTCGCGCAGAGGCAATATTTGACTCGTTTTCAGCAATCATCTTCTCCATCTTGAGCACCTTGAGCTGTTCGTCGCGCAGACGCTCAACCAACTGCATCGTCTCGGCATCCCGTTGCTTGGCATAAGATTTTGCAAGTTGCTTATACTTGAGCAATTTCTCAAGCTCAATCCTGGCATCCTCGTGGTATTTTTCGAATTCTCCCTTCCAGTATTTGCCAGACTGCGAGTGCGGCTCGTTGAGATCCATGGTCACGTCGTTCATCATCTGTTCGCCGTCATCATCCTCTTCCCATTCGTCCTCTCCGTCTGTTTGGCGGGAGTCAGTTGCAGTAGCAAGCTTTTCCTCGGTTTCTTTGTTCATGTTTTCTTGTTTGTTTGCTGGATCTTCTGGTTTCGTCGCAGTATTCTTTTGACCAGGAACATCATATCCGAAAGATACACGCTTGCGCCTCGTAGCTCCGGTGCCGGGTGTCAGGAGAATGCCGGCCAGTTTTGACGGTGTGTTTGAATCTTTATCGGCGTTGGAGCCCGTTGCGCTTCGCTTGGCGCTTCGTGCAGGTTGAATGTCGTGGCGTCGGGGTGTGCCAAACAGGGCACTTTTGAATGCTCGCGCCGCGAATACGGGGGCCGGCGTGTCGGGTTGCTCGACTTGCGTCGTATCCTCTGCACGCTACTTGGTTAAAAAAACTCTTCGAGTCACATCAAAAGAATATCGCGAGTGCATTTCTCTTTGAACATACCGGCGTCATCGACCGTTTGCGACGCGTTGCTACCACGCTTGAGCATCCAGCCAAGCATTCTGCTGTGTTGACGCCTGCGACGGCCTAGTTTGGAGAGGAAATCGAAAGCAACTCTGCAAGTATAGGAGTATATCAATATTTATGCATCAGTGATGTGATGGCCTATCAGTTAAAGGAAGCAACATGCGTGGCTTTTGCATGGGTGCAAACGTTTGATTGCCATGGAATTGTTTACTTGCAGCAGCTTTGGATGTTTTGTACTAGCGCGTGCCAGGGCGCGACTCACTGGACAACTAGTGGCGCTGGGATGACGCCCTTGCTGTACGGCTCAGCTGCCATCAATTGCGGTAGGAACAGCCTTTTTGCTTTCAAGAACACGATTGAATTAAAGCAAAAGTATCTAATATCTAAATGCAATAATATCATTCTTTTTCTTCTTCTTTTTTTTTTCAGACTTTATTAAGCCCTCTCAAAGCTCTACACCCGCATTTTCTCACTGCGGTCCGCTCTGTGAACCGCAATCAAGCTACTCCTTCTGTGGCGTGGCGAAGCCGTGCTGAGAACACGGAAACAGCTTGGTTTGCCATATTCCCAAGGTCTTCACTTAGGTAGTCGCCTGATAACGTTGGGTGATCAAATCTGGGAGTTGTGTGAGCGTACACGAAAGAAGTGGCATCAGTTGTCAAACGGGAATTACTGACAGCAGTGCTCTATTATCGAGTATACAATCAGGATCTTGTTAGTGATTGGATCAAGATTTGACCTTTGGCGTGATTCTGGGTGAAGTCAGGAATAACAGCACGACTTGCGCATTTCATAGGCAAGTAAGTTGACGATACTCAAACATAGCAGGTCATTGAGCGAATGTTGTGGGTGACATTCCGAGAGGCACTACAAGATCTTGACCGAAAGCATGGCACACGCCGTGGCGGTGGTGAGCGCGGAGAGTGCTTATATTAAAGGAGCTTCATGATTAGTCCAATAAATTCTGTCTTCACCATGATATGCGTCGTCTTTTCAACTGAAGGTTGACAACATGGTTTGTCTGGCTGGTTTGCTCACAGCTGTCCGCACCAAAACCAGCGCTCCCCTGTTTCCAACCAACCAGAAGCCAGAACACAAGCTGCAAGAAGCTCCACTTCCAGACATCAAATGGACCGTCGATGGTGGTACACCCAAGCAATTCGTCCCAAATCATCGAAAAGCCATTCCTTCTCCTCGACAATTATCCGCCTCTGCTACTATCAATCAACGTCGCATTCACTCTCCTCCGCAACATCGTGCGCCTCTATTTCGTTTATTGGTTCTCAATTGTCGCAGCACCCCAAAAGGTCCCCCCCCCGCACTCGTCAACGTTTTCTTTTTTTTCCAACTCATACCTCCACGCCCACACAACACACATCATGTCTGAGAGACCTGCTCATCGAGGTGGTCGCGGAGGTCGCGGCGACGGGGGCCATCACCGCGGCGGTGGCGGTAGAGGTGGAAGCTCGCGCGGCGGCGGTGGTGATCGCGGAGGACACCGCGGCGGTGGCGGCGGCGGCGAGGGCGGCGAGAAGCCCAAGAAGGAGAATATCCTGGACCTGACCAAGTACATGGACAAGCAAATCACCGTCAAGTTCAACGGAGGCCGAGAAGGTGCGCGCTTCAACAACTTTGGGGGAAATGCCCTGTGCAAGGAGAAGATGCATAAACTAATTCGATTGGGGTCGCAGTCATGGGCACGCTCAAGGGATTCGACGCGTTGATGAACCTAGTCCTCGACGACGTGCAAGAAACCGTACGAGGTATGCTTCAAGCCCTTTTCTACTCCCTCGACTTTTTTTTGGCTTTGCGATTGGAAATGCATACTAACTTGCGCCCCCCTTCCTCCTTTTTTCCCCCCATGGAATAGATGAAGAAGGCAACGAATCGACAAGACCTCTCGGCCTGGTCGTCGTCCGCGGCACTCTCCTCGTTCTCATCTCCCCCGTCGACGGCAGCGAAGAGATTGCCAACCCCTTTGCTCAACCCGACGACGAATGAACCGCAAAATCGCATCTATACCCCCCCAAAACCCCCCAATGCGACGAATAATGAACGAGTGAGCAGAATGCGCACACATTGACAACGCTCTTCTCGCTCGCGATGACGCAGGAGGTAGCTCATCGCTTTGAAGCAAGGTAATGGCGCGTGTCGCACACTGCTGGATATCACTGGGCGCAGCTACGACGGAGAATTTTTTTTTCTTCATCTATACCGAGGCAGCATCAAGAAAGAAAAGAGTGATGAAAGACGGGCAACGAATGGGAACCAGTCACTGTTTGTCATCTTCAATGGCATGGGAGGACAGGGCTACTGATAAAAGAAGACGATAAAAGAATAGTACTAAAAATTCAAAAATGTATATAATTTCCTCGTGTTTCTTTACGCAGGCGGGTAGCAGACAAGCAACAACACTCGTCGTTGGATCATGGCATCGATGAGCTCCTACAACTTCCCCTGCTCTAATGCTCGCACCTCATTCATTCGCATCGTGTCCTTATAACCCCCCCAACCTGCAGCGCTGGCGCTGGCACTATTGCGAGAAACCGCTTGCACAAAAAACCAATACACGCGCTCTCTTGAAAATCCAAAATAATCACGTCATACGCGCATGCACGCCAGGCAAAACGTTTCGTGCACCTTCTTCTCAAAACCGACTTCAGTAAACGGTCCAGTACCGCGTCCTTGGTATATCAGACCTGGGCAAGCGAGACCCGGGCCAGCGAGCCCGATCTCGCTTCGAGGAGTCATTCTACTCCTCCTCGTGGCCTTCTCTCAGGAGGTTCAACTAGATCCCCCTTCCTTGCTTGCTCTTTTGCAAGTCATTGAAAGCGCTCCCCAGCTGCTTTTTCAATTCTTTGTAGCTGACAATAAAAACTGTCTGCTCATCTCGACTCGTCAGACAAATCTTCTCGTCCGTCCCCGCATCAAGCTTGTTGAGATTACGCAGCATGTGACCCATGTCCAGCACTGGGTTGTTGTTACTATCCACCTGGTGGAATACGTGGTCACGGAAGAGCTTCAGCATGTAGCGCTCGCCATTTTCTGACCATGCTCGATCTCCATCAAACTCTGGCCGCTCGTTGATGGCGCCGAGCTTCATTAAAAGCCTTGCTACACGGCCATTCTCGAGCTCCCGGTAGAGCTCCGTATTGAGCTCATCTGCCTGGTGCTGGCTCTGGTCCAGTGTGGTCACAATATGACCTGCAACACCTCGAATAAATTCATCGATTGTCTTCTGTGCAGGGGTCTGCGCTGGCGTGAAAAGCCAAATGATGGTGTCGCGAAGCTCTGCTGAGTATGTTCTGCTCATCTGCTCCAGAGATGCTGTAATGTTATTTAGATGCACTGGGAGGGTTCCAGTAGCCAAGCAGAGTATGGAGCGGCCGAATTGTACAAAATCGTCTTGTTGTAGCTCGAGAAGGGGACGACGATTATCGAACTGCACAACATCCAGAATAGAACAAGCGTTGAGACGGATGCGGTTTTTACCTGTCAGCAGGATCTTGCTGACATCGATGCACCTAGCAGCCAGATTGCTCGAATGAATAGCCTTGAGTGCGTTGGCAATTTGTGAAATATAGCCCCAAAGCACGGCCTCGGAGACGGGTGACTTTGGCTGGTATCGTTGTCCATGGACAGGATTTGCAGTCAAATGATGTTCTGCCAGTGACTTGGCTAAAGGGTGGTAATCTTGCACAAATATGAGGGAACTGTCGCCAAAGGCTCTGGTGGTAAAGGCATCATGGATAGTGACAACGTTGGCGTTGTCAATTCGTCTCCATTCTTTGACAGATCTGATCGCATGCTCATTCGTAAGCCTAAAGCCTTCGATGCGGCGCAGGGAGTAAATATTGCCGGTTTTGGATGAGGTTCCCTTGTATATCCAGCTGGGGTATCCAAAAATGTTGACATTCTTGCGCTGAGCCGTTGTGTCAAGTGCAACCAGTGAATGGTAGTTGTCTAGCTGGGGTAGTTGTGAGTTGGGCATCACTTGCAGCGACGCTTCCGATTTGCGCTGCATCTCTTCTCGCAGCTTGTCGGGGATAAAGAAGTCATGGGTGACGCGGTGATACTGCATGAGGTCTTCGCGATGGGGTCCGACAGGCGCATACAGGTGATATTGTAGTGGCTGTGGTGGGAACTGGCTTCCTTGATAGAATTGATGCGCTGCGCCGGCCAAGGTTCCATGGTTCTCGGCGTATGGATTGAAGGGCGCGGCCCCTGGGAGACCTTGAGTGACGGTCCCCATATTGAAGGGATCAAATGACGGAGGTCCATCGGCAGAGCCTCCGTTGGTGGAAGAGGCATTGGGATCAAATGGCGTGAATTCGCGAATGGCGGCAGGGTTGAAGACGGCGGCGTCCCCTTCAGTCGAGTTGCCAGCTATATCTATCAGAGAGGAAGGCGCTGCAGACGAAATCGCTACACGTACCTATTCCGCGTGGGGTAAAAGACGGCGCATTAGCAGCCTGAGATGTAAACGACTTTTTGACAGCCGCCGTGGGGCCGAGATTGGCCGGGGTAAAAGACGGCGACTCGACATTTAAAGATTTCTTGGATCTAGAATTGATTTCATTCATTAGTGGGCAATGGAAGGGGAGCGCCCCGATAATGGACGGCTGTAAATATGATGGTGTCGAATGCGCTGGGTAGGGGGTAGGCGTACGGGTCTTGTTGGTTTTGGTTTTGGCTGTTTGCCTTGTGCTGGTCGTGTGAGAAGGTGCAGCCCTGATCTTCGTAGCGACAATGGCCATATATCAGAACATTTCGGCAGAGCGTTTCTTTGTTTTCTGGTCCGCATGAGCGATTGCCCTGCGACATTCTGGGTCATGATCTCGCACATACCTCTGGGTTTGACTCTCGGCGAGCCGACCTGGCGCCGCAGCTCGTTGGATTGATACCGGGGGGCCGCCATTTTCGACTGATGCGGATCATGTGATTACTTCTACATCGGAAAAACAAGGTTCGTTAGCATAGAGTCGGCAATGGAGCATCGCTCGAGTCGCAGCAATTTGCGCAGCCAGTTGGCCTCTCGGACGTTAGGTTGGCGATCGGGGCGCAGCGCGGGCAGTCAGCGTCGGGGCATCATACTCGGATCGTGTAGTTATCAGCCATGGTTCAATTGATGGCGGCGACGCGGCGCCCATGAAAGAAAACGGCCGAGGGCCAGGATCGGAGGGCGAGCTGGGGTTGCCGATTGCCCAAGACGAGGCACGGAGAGTCGAACGGCGCGAGGTTGATGCAGTGGGGGAAGACGCGAGCTGTGGCGGGGATACATGGGATGCTGGCTCTCCCGAGTTGAGCTGCGTGTCTCTCTGCACACCAGTATGGAGTACCGCCGGGTGAACTAGTTGGCAGCTGGTGGTGCACCCGTTGGGGGTGGGTGCGCCAACACGTCCACAGATGGTACAGGGTAAGTCGGATATATTCTGCCAAAACTCACCGCCCACATGTCCTGACAGAGCATTTAGACTCTGCCTAGTCTCCCGCCTATCGCGGGCCACGGCAAGCCGCTTCAATTTATCTCAGGGTCTAATGCGGTGCTACATTCCACAATTTGTCCTTCTGAATGGTGCCTGGCTGATCTGGCGCAATAGCCAACGTACCTAGATCAACGCCACGAAAACCAAGCAAAAAAAAAAAAGAAAGAAAGAAAGAAATAGCCAGTGGCCACGCTGCGTCTAATCGAAAACTGGGTCACTGTATATATTTAGTGACACTTACTGCCTCATGTCGTGACGATGCGGCTCGACAGCCGCCTCTCCCCTGAGTATTTGTCACGCTGACCCGCGTTCACAACACATCAACAGAAATGTTAATTATTCCAGCCCATTCGAGACAGAATTCTGCGTCTGTCTCTGCTTTTTCTCTCATCAAAAGCTAAAGGTGGCGATGTTGGCCACTTGCGTATTAAGATGGCCCGGACTGCACGCCAACGTCAGCCATGGAACTCAAGTGTAGTTGGGGATAGGAACGCCAAAAAACCTTGATGGCTTATTATTCTTCTCCTTTGTCGAGCCTCGGCCTATAAGCTTCCATATGTTCACTTTCTTTGCATTGTTCTATGATATGTTTTACCTTCTCCTTCTAGGCGAAGCAGCTTCGAACCCCAGTCGACACATTGCCCTTCATTGATCCAAACCATCACGACAATACTCACAAGGTCTCTAGAAGCTTGAAGAAGTCTTCTATCTTCGAGAGCTCTCTTTGTCTCTCAAATGAAGTCTCAGCGGAAACAGTCTCGCGCTCGCGCAAAGGTCCGTTGCAAGCGCAGACGCGATGCTCGCAAGAACTGCGATGCAGCTCCAAAAGAAGCCAAAGCCATCATGAAAAGATGTCCCGTCCTGCAACAGAGCATGTTTGTCAGAATGCTTCACTCTCATGTCATCTGGGAGGTTGCTAGCCATCTCACGCTCGTCGACCAGCTTTGGCTTTCCAGAACCTGCAAAGACCTGAATGAGATTATGCGTTACGCACTACGTCGCAACGCTCGTCACTCCTTCAATGAAGATGTCTTGGAGGCTCTCGCGGTACTTGCCTCGGAGCAGATCGACAAGTGGGCGTGTGGACAATGTCGTAAATTACACTTGGTGAATTACCAAGACACGCCTCATCCGTCCACCTCTTGGACTTCTCACGTCTACAAACCGGATCTCTTTTCGGTTCCCGACCACAGTTCATACAGTGTCGGCCATCATCACGTCCAGCTAACATTAAAGTACTCCCGCCGTTTCCTTGCCTTGGCTTGCCGACGGGCCTACCTGCAAGATCTATTGAAGCAAAGCCGTCAGTGGATCAGCAGCGGAGATTTGCAAACAATATGTACAATGACACCACGAGTCTTGAAGGGAAGATATCTGCGCAAGTCGGAGTGGATGATTTTGAGTATCGGTCGACACTTGACTTATCGCATGATTGGGACCGTTACGTTGTGCTGTCACCTAATACACCTTCCAGGGATATGTGAAACGTCGCCACTGTCTACGACCATGGCCAAAGTCTTGTCAGAGGGCCCGGCTCCCGAGATCTATTGCTACTTCTGCGCCACAGAATTTACAGTCAAGCTCAGCTCTTACTTGGGAAAGTTGATTCTCCTCATCGAGGCGTATCAGGACTTGGGAGGTGAAGGATCTATTTGTGAGAAGAATTGGAAGGCGCTTGCTTGGGACAATCGTTCTGTGACGTATTTTGCACATTGTGTCCTGAACAAGCTGACCAAACGACGCTCCGTCCGGGAGATGTGGGAGAGGAAGCCACTTCCATGGAAGCCTGACGACGGATGGCCGCCGTTTCGTTGAGCAAGCGAACAAGAACGCAATGTCGACGTCGCTTCGCGTATAAGCGCTGCTGCGAGATGCGCTCTGCTAACTCAAAGTGGAATTTCATGCATAAACATCGATGGCCGGCTATTGTACTTTTAGATGACGCTCAGTTTACCATAATCTTGCGCTGTTTCACAAGAAGCAGAATAGGTCTGCCACGGGACGTGCCAGTGACGCTTTGTGCTCCGCACTGACGATGGTTCCTAAAGGCAAAGAGCGAAATTCTTCAAATGTCCATCGCACTACCCAATCATGCGCGCACAGGGAACGACGCTTTGCGCTCACCTCATATGAGTCTGTTACAAGAAAGACATGCCTCACCTCACACTAAAACCCAGGAGTATCTTAGAAAGAATAGTACCTTGAAATAATAGGTTTTGAGTGTGTTGATATAAAGAAGGAGTCAGATTACTTTAACGTAGTAATTATTTGTTAGAATTCTATAGGCGAGCCACGAGCTTAACCATTGGCTGTTGATCTACGGTACGATCGGAAAGCATCACCGTTTTATGTGGTTCAAACTTGCACCGGCGATTTGCCCAAGACAGTTAGTCTATCGTACGTGTTGAGCGCGCAGAAGAAAATGCGTAATGACGATGATGAAATTCGCCATTCGATATACGCTTGGGTTTGGGAACCGAGGTCCATTATTGTGGAATGATCCATGAATCATTGTTGGAAGACTAGCATCTCACCACAAATGGACAGTCTAATAACGTCACTCTGAGGCCGACACGGCGTCACCACTGTCACGCGTAGTGGTTTATAAGGCTTAACTGCCACTACAAATTTCAAAGTGACAAACAGAAAAAAGAATCGGACAAATCATCATAACAATGTCTTGCACACGAAATTTGATTACGATGGCAGCCCGGCCCAGCCTCCGCACGATGCAGCCCGCTTCGATACGACGAATCTCTTCTGGATCGCGTGGACCCCTTGATAAGCCAGCTGAATCGAGCACATCACCAAAAATGTAAGAAAAAGATGACAGATTCCTTGTTTCTTTTTTTTTCCCCCATGATTACCATGTTGCTGACACAAACATACACAGGCCGGGATGGCGGATAGCCGCAATGGTTGGAGTCGGAGTAGCGGCGTTTTACGCCATGTTCCTCGCCAAGCCAGACGCTGTTGCCCAGTCTTCAGTTCCTACGACTCAGACCAAGAACCCGGCCGCGTCTCGTGGGAATTAATAGGAAAAAAAACAAATGGGAAAATGGGGGAGAGCTGGTGTGGGTTGTTGAAGTGGCTAGCTTCAAAATGGGCGGCGCAAAGTGGCCGCCGGGGAGGGTCTAAACGGGTTACGTCAGAATGACGGAGGGGCACAGTTTTTGATGGAAAAATGCAATGCCGCCCTATTCAACGGCAATTACGGAGAAATTTATTATTTAGAGTAGAATATGCACATGTTGCAATCCCGCAGCTCGTCTATGGGTTCTATGTGTTGAAGATAATGCCAACTGTGTCAAGTTGCGTTGTGGCTACTTTGGACTACTGATGAACCACCCACGCTGTATGACCTCTGTCTATGCCCAAAACTACTGACAAACTACCACGCTGTGTGGCCTCCGTCAATGACTAGATTATTCCCTATTTGACAATGTTAGAATGTTTTTTTTCCGTCTTGAAAATTCAAACTCGTAGCTCTCTCTTACCCGTCATGAAGCTGCTGGCGCTGCTCATCAAAAACAGCGCTGCTCCCTTAAACTCGCCCGTCGTCGCCAGCCGGCCCATCATGTTCTCGGCGACCCATTTCTTCTTCATCCCGGGGTCCTTTTCAAAGAGCTCCAGGACCATGGGCGTCTCAATGTGCCCAGGGCTAAGACAGTTGACACGGATGCCGCCGGAGCCGTCTTCCCTGAGCGGGCTCCATTCCATGGCCAGGCTGCGGGCTAGCTGGATCACGGCCGCCTTGGACGAGTTGTACACGGGCGACCGCATGCCCTTGTTGGCCACCAGGCCCGACATGCTCGCCACCATGCAGATGCTGGCCCCGCGCGTCTTGTGCTTCATCATGGCCTTGGCCGACGCCTGCGCCGTCACAAAGACGGACGTGTAGTTGGTCGCCAGCATGCTCGAAATGTCGTCCACCGAGTAGTCGAGCGCCGGCGTCGTCTGGATAAAGGCCGCCGCGGCGACGACGCCGTTGAGCTGCCCGTTTTCGTCGGCGATTTGCGAGATGCGTTGCTCCAGGAGCTTCGCGTCTCGGACGTCTTGCTGGCAGTACACCAGCTGCCCGCCCCATTCGGGGACGACTCGGCGCTGGGCTTCCTCCCATTCGTCGTCGGGCTTTTCTTGGATATCAAAACAGTAAACTATTTTGAATCGATTAGAAATCTGGCGTTTTCGCGGCTGAAACATGGGGTGATGTTTACCTTTGCCGCCCGCTTCCACGAGAGCTTCCGCAATCGCCAGCCCCAGTCCTCTAGCACCTCCAGTAACAATGAAAGTCTTACCCGCAAGATCAAAGTCTGCAAAGCGTTTGTTGCCAAAGGGCTTCTCTCTAGGTACTGGCGAAGTCATGGTCGACTGCTCTTCTGTTAAACAATGTTGTTGATTTGCAGAATGAAAAGCCTGCACGAGAGAGCATCAAGTACTCGTTGCTGCCAACATGAGTTGCCTCACATCATGAGAACGTCACTGTTCATCACGGGATTTGGTGGATCAGCAACGCGTCAAACCCTACGTCAGAATAACGACAGTTGATATTCCACGCTCCTTGTCCCTTAGATCTACGTTGTCGAGAGCGAACATCTATCTTGATTGATCTCACCAGTGTTCCTGATCTAGCAGCCATAGAATTGGTAGAAGCGCTAGGGGCCGCAAGGGGCGCTACCATTGTTTTTTCTTGCTCGAAGTCACTGGCACTGGGCCTGTTTCCGTTTCCATGTTTGGCCCCTGCTGAACAATACCAGAGAAAAGTATAAGCCAGGTAAGTCCGCGATTCGGATATGCAATAGTCGATACGCCTGCATATTATTTGACTGATGAGAACCACCTGTAATAAGGGCCAGGATATATGTCGTGTTTGTTGTCTTTGTGAATCTCGCGCTCCAAGGCCAACCCGGGCCAAATCACTAACCATAACCACAACGATTCCAGAGAGGTCAAAACGGGAAATATAGAATCAGACAACACTGGAATTTCAACTGGCTTTTCCTTTTCCAAATCATTTCGCCAACAATGGCAGGCTCTGGCGGTGTGGACGTAGCAATCTTTCAAAGACATTGGGCTTGCGTGCCGCCTGGTATCGCCCAACGAAAAACATGCAAAATGGCAGGGGACGATAAAGGTGTCTCAGCGATCGAGATGGTAGCTGATACTCGCCTGATTTTCATTACACACAGCTGAAGAATATCTGGGCCACGTCGAGCTATTCCACAATAACCCACAACAAAAAGCAGAAAGACGACAGGGTTCAGTGCTATGCGGCGCCCGCGTGTCACCCGAGCAGACGAAGACGAGGGTTACGGAGAAGTACTTGCGGGTTCCGTTGGCGAGTTACACACCGATTTCAGTGCACGGATACAGTATCCTTTGGCCCCAGCTTCCAGGGCTGAGACACCGCGTGAGTCGATCAGTCTCTCGGCGTTGAGCAGCTTGAATAAGCAGAGGTAGGGGTGGTTTCCGAACGATTCGCTACGAGCACCAGTGTACAAAGTACGTACTGATTAGCACGCTCCATCAAGGTTAGCGGTTGTGCTAATCCATAGGCAGCTGTTTAATCCCGAAAGCGAATTTGCAACGGGTTTTGTTGGAATTTGGGTCCAGGGCCAAGCCGTTTTGAGGGCAAGGGAGAATAGGAAAAAAGGGTCACAAACTGGTGCCTCACGACGCAACTCTCGTAATGATTGTCTGTATGACCTCATGGGAAAGCAATAATCTTTGACAGCTACAGTCTCTGTGTTTTTGCTTTTGGATAGAAAGCGAGCCTGCGAGCCGACGAGTCTTAAAGCAGCAATGCACAAAGCCACCGGAGCAGAACCAACCGACCAATGACAACGACGGGAGTCTTCTCCGTCATGGGCAAAAGAAAACATGTTCTGGTCGCAAGAGCACATTTGGCGCGGGGGGACCTTATGTATATCCCCCGCACCACCATGTCATTTCACTAGTCGCAGACTAATAAGAGTTTTTGCTGGCTCAAAAAGCAAGCAGGAGGGCATTGCAAGACGTCCAGCGCATGTGCAAGATACCCGGGCCCCCCTTGGGCCCTTGAGAGGAAAATTCAAGTTACCAAAAAGACGAGCCAGGGCGACTCTACGAGGGGGGGATGGGGGGGGGGGGGAGAAAGGAAAGGGCTCGGTGCGTGGTGCGAAGGTCGGACACGCTCCGAGCGAGCTGATTGGCTCCCATGCGAGGTGTTCTGCAGCGCACTCCGGGTCCCGTCATACTGGATCGACGGGCATAGTTGCCCTTGCTGTTGTGTACATGAGCACATCAGCTGGAAAGGAGGGTGTGTAGGTGGCCGTGTACAGACAGGGACTTGTGCTAGCCCTGGGTGCATGAAGCAGTTGGCAAAACGGTTTAAATGAAGAAAGCCCACCACTGGCTTCTTGGCGGCCTAGGCATTCCGCATCTTGTACATAACGTATGGCGCTCGTGAAGCTATCAGATGATAGATTCCGCATCTCGTACCTTTGAATATTTTTTCTCCACCCACGACGAACCAGCAAAGAGACAAATCGTTATCGCGATACGGATAACTCTCTCAACTCCGCGATACTATTAGAAATAGCAGGAGGCATGCCTCGCCGCCCATCGCCAGACCGTTGTCAGTTTTGCCGAAGAAGAAAGAAAAAGGTGAGGCGGGGAATACCATATTGATTTTAGTCATCTTTGTCTATTCCCATTTGGCAATGGAATCAGCTCTGCTAACCAGACCCGAACCTCAACCAACCATCAGTGCGACGGACAAACTCCTTGCTATGCGTGCAAAAAGGCAAACATTGCATGCGTCTACGCCATACCGCAGCCCGATGCGACTGTCGAATCTGGAAAGCAAAAGTGTTTGAAACCGAAACCTGCAAAACCAAAGAGACCGATTGATGCGTTGCACAAAGCCAACGGAGTGCGCAGCCCAGACAAGACATCCAGCACAGTCATCGGGCATACCAGTTCCTTGCTTCCGAAAAGTGCGACATCATTACGGGAGGACGGCGATCTTTATACAAATTCTGAAGGTACGAGGGTTTTTTGCCTTGTCAAATATACTCGTTGATTTGTTTGGCTCCGGATACTGTGTTTGCCGACTGAATTACTTCCAAACAGCAGATACCGAGTTTTCTATAATACCAAGTATCGAATCATCTGCATCGCAGGGAAGTGTCTCGACAAGTGGTGCAGAAGATTACTCAGATAGCTCAGCTTCACCACGACCTACCCCATACGCCTCGCCACACCTTGACTGGTCCCAAGCCCGCGTCCTGCGCGTCCTCGACAACATCTTACAATGGGACTGTGTCGCCTTCTGCCTCATCGACCGTGAAAGATTCAAGCTGGACTTGCAGACCGGCGAGACCACGTACTGCGCGCCAGCGCTCGTAAACGCTCTGCTTGCGCTGTCGGCTGTCGTGTTTCGACACAACATCATCGAAGAGGTCGCCAATCGCGAAACGGGAAAGCCGGCATGGGACGTCCTCAGCGCTACACTTGCCGGCGAAGCTATTCACACTCTACACCGCGGCACATGGCTGCCAGAGACGATACCGGAAATACAAGCCCTTGGCGTGCTGGCGCTGTACTGCGCTTGTAATAGTTGGAAGGAAGAGAGTCGAAACTTTGCAATAGATTTTGCCGAGGCCATTCGAAAATTCTGCGTTCAGAATGTCAATTCAGGTAGCGAGCCTACGAGTACACGGCGCATCACCGCTAGCACATACTGCGGCGCCATTTCACTGAATCGGTAGGAAGAAGCGGCTGACACCTACCTGACAAGAAACTGGTAGTCAAGTGCTGACGCAAGATAAGGGTACTGGTACAAATACACAGGTACAATATGAGTCTGCCTCCCGACTGGTACGAAGTGCCCGACGGAAGTCCAGGATGTAAAGACGGCAGAGTCGACGGTCAAAGCTGGACAGAGCATCTGTTACGGCCGACACTTGGTATGGTTGCCGAGCCCATCGCGCGTAAAACAATGACGGTGCGCTGATATGCAATGTTAGTCAACGACGTCTTTGTTCCGGAGCCCGACGCCCGCGGAGACGATTTATACGTGGTCGCGGCAGAGCTATACCAGCTGGTCGAGCAAGTTTTCAAGACGTGCTGCGTTCCAGAAAAGGACCGTACCTTTGCCGACGCCACCGTGACGTACATTAAAGGTCTCGAATGGTACCAAAACTTTTTCAAATACTCCGAGGCGTATACAGGTCGTGAGCCTCTCATCTACTTTGTGCAGTATGCCAATTTTCCACCCAAGTTGAAACTAGAAGAAGAAGAAGAAGAAAAAGAAAAAGAAGAGAAGCTAGACGTTGGGGAGAATGCTAATGTCAAGTTTCTAGCACGTACTATCACTTTTGCATCTTGTGCTTGTTTTCGCCGTACATGATGGACCCGACTATTGTCATCAGCTGCGGGAGCCCGCCGGGCAAGATATGCGAGGAAGCGGCGCACAGCATCCTGAAGCTCATGAGGCTGCACGACTCACTGGCCGGCGACACGGAGCCCGTTGGCTTCATGAACTCGTTCAAGAGCGCTTCGCTCAAGTTCCTGGACAGTTACCGAAAGATGCAATGACATTGACAAAATACCGAAACGAAAAATGGGCAGGGCACCGGTTCACGAACGAAGGGACAATGAAAAAAAAGAGGACGAATGATGGACGGGATAGAGTCGGATACGATTTGCATCACAGAAGAGCATGGAATGAATAGCCATGATATACACATTTTTTGCTTATGATTAGTCTATACACTGTAGTCAGCACGTCTGCGGATCCTGGGATGTAGGGCGTTTGAGCCAGCTACTTCCCGGTTCCAAGACGGCCTGGCTCTGCATGATGGCCATTTTCACGAGATATGGAAGGGTATAAAAATCAAACACTATATACCCAGCATCGTTGCGTAAGCTACGCATTTCTCTACTTATCATCATTGACGTCCGACCCATTAGTTACTCCGTCAGCGGGGAAAGAAGGCATCGTTAAACAGTCGTCCCATGAGGGTCTTGGTCGAGAACTCCAGAATATGTGCAGCATCGCAAGTGCCTCTAGCGACCTGTCCAATTCGTTGACATCAATTAAATATTCATAACGAAATATATACAAGATTCGTGCGGACACGCAATAACTCATAATATGCGTAGTAGCAAGTGCTTCTGCAAAAAGACCAATACAAAAAACGCCGACGGGCAAACCGACTAGAATATGCGCTGCCAAACGTGTCCATGCCCATGTCCCTGCAATACATATGCTGTCAGGGAGCAGTCTCTAAAATAATTAAATTAAATTCTCACGCACACTGCATCTTCTTCATACAGTCGTCGTCGTCTTGTCGGCTGTCTTTTCGGACGTGACTGCAGGCTCATTCTCGACAATGGCCTCGTCTGTCTTTTCATTTCCAACAGTCACTTGCTCTGTCTGGTGGGAGGAAGCAGTCTCCTCCTCCTTTTTGTCCGCCAGCAGGGGCTCTTCCGTCTTTTCGTCAGATTGTACATCACCCTGCTTTGTGGGTGTCGTCTCAGACGTGGTAGTCTCCACGTTTTCTCTCGCATCTTCCGTCGACTCACGCGTGGGAGTCATCGGTCTTCGAACTGGCGTACTGGTGCCTGGAGAGTCGGTGGCTAAGACGGCAGCAATGTTTGACGACGACAAGCGCTGCGAGTTGCTCCTAGAACGGTTGCCTCGCTGGTTTTCCGGCCGACTTATCATTTCAGCCTGCATCTGGGCAAACTCCTTAGAACTCCACGAAGCTCGATGAACACGAGCGGCGCGGGGAATACCGCTGACAGAATAACGCGAGCTACCGCTGTTTGCGCGGCTGCGCTGGCCACTACCGCCAGCCTGCGCCTGAAACCCGGGCTGTGGTAGCGACATGTCTCCCAGCTCATCCTCATCCTCAATTTTGGGAGCTCGTCGGACATTGCGCACGTTGAAGCCTGCTTCGACCGGTACAGGCTCCGTCTCTTCCGGCTTGGACGGGGCAGGGAGATCGTCGGTGCGCTTTTGCATGTGTTCGAAATAATTGACGCGCATATCAACAAACGGCTCGGTAAATTCCTCCTTGTTACGCGACAGCGACATCCATGATGAGATGATGCCAACTGCCGCCAGTATCAACACGACGACTGCAAGGAATGCTTGCACCACAACAATTATGAGGCCAATTGCGGTTGCGCCGATGCGGCTCACGTTGTAATCGGCTATGAATGCAATGGATAGGCCAGTGGTGATGACTTTTGCCACGGACAGCATCCAGATGGCGACCACTGTGTTACGAGAGGATTCAAAAGCTGTTAGTTTGATTGTGACGAAGAATGCGATAATCTCAAACAAGAATAGCCCAAAGACTTGAGCCAAAGGCGTGCGAACACCACCGCCGATGAAACATGCACGAATAAACTGGTATCCCAAATAAAAGGCAAAGTACCACCAGCGAGTACGGCGATATCGAGCAGACAGCCAGCCGAATCGCTTGATAAAACCGGCGTCTTGGTGAACAGTCAGGCGGTTCGGGTCGTCATCGGTGTAGATGATTCTCGTTATGGGCACCGAAGCGTATAAACGGCGTTGCTCAGCCGTCTCGTGCTCACCGCGTTCGCTATTTCGGATGGCAGACACAAACGGGACCTTTTTAAAGACCGTGGCGCTTTCGAACCGGATGGCGTCGGGTGCGGTAGAGTACTTGCCGTGTCGAAGACGAAAGTAACAGGCGTACGCGGCCAAGCCTCCGATACCGACGAGGAAGAGTAGAAAGACAATGGCAGCGATGGCAGTCGGCCCGTCGGGGCCGCGGAGAGAAAATTGGTACATTGCGAGCGTGGTCATGACAAAAAAGCCAATGAAGCAGGTGCGCAGCAGGGCAGAGGCCAGGTAGCCACCCAGGTGACTACGGAAATAATTGAAGCCATCCGTCTTGAGTAGTTTGAGTCTGATCATTAAATCCAGTGTAAGTTTGAAAAGAACAATCAGCACCACAACGAGGCCGATCATGACCATGAACCATATCAGGGCCAATGTAAAGGCCTCAGCTGGCGGAATATTGACTTCGGAAAGTGTTCCGGGAAGACCTGGCCAGGTACCTGGCATGGGCATGCCCGGAGTATTGGGCTCGCCGCCCCAGGCGTAGTCGTCGAGGTCGGTGGCTGACGAGGGCTGCTCCCCGCTAGTATCACTTGCGCGTCCATAGATTTGTTGCGTTAAGCCACCGTTATTGTTGATAGGCACAGATCCGGCACCTCCGACCTGGCTCACGCTTACAACATTGCCAGTAAAGGAGCTGATGGAGCTGACGAGGCTGTGCGTAGCAAACATGCCGGAAGGCCAGGCAAAGTTGCTCCACCATGCTGGCAACACACTAGGCCAGTTGACAGAGAGTGCACCAGAAAAGAAGATGTATTGAAAAGTCTCAAAGACGACGAGGACGGAGAAGGAGTGAGCATAATGCATGCGCATATGCGGGACACTAACGCCATAGACGGCGGTGATAAAGGAGGCGAGAATAGCGGTAATGACGAAGATGCCAACGGTAGTTCCAATAGCATCAGGCTGTGACAGCGTCTTTCCGTTGGACATGACGGCCTGGAAGCAGCCAATCTCGGTCTGTGTAGAATTGGCAAAGATTTGAATGCGGGCAAAGCCTTCAAAGTCGGGGATGCCCATGGAGACCTGGGGCATGCCAGCTACATCATCGGCGGATAATGGGACAACAGCAAATGCGGCAATGCGATTGTCTGAGGTGAGGGGACATAGAGTAGCCATGTGGGCTTTGCAAGGATCGTAGGTCATGTTGAAGCGCGTCTCGCCGTAGGCTTGTATGGAGAGATGGAGGGCGAGCGACTCCTTTCGAATGTTGCTAGCTCCATTGAGATAGAAGAAAATTGTATGCTCGTCCGTGTCGGAATAATAGGCGACGTCAAAGGTGGAAAAGTTGAATAAGCTGCCGCCGCGGAGGCAGTCTGCGAAGCCACCCGAGTAGAGAGAGGGTCGGGGGGCAATGTCTAGTTTCTGAATGTCGCCATTGAAGTCGTAGCCTTTGATGACTTTGGAGTCGTCGGCGGCGGCGACGGATGACAAAAGGGCGAATAAGCAAGTAACCAGGAGGAGCATGCTGGTCAAGGCCCGCGTTGGCCTGCTGTCGACGAGCATGTCTGCTGCGATGAGCGAGCCGCACGCACGGGTGCGGGTATTATTGGAGGCTCTCGGGCAGGAATGACGATGGATCGAGGATAACGGGGCAGTCGGATATGGCCAGGCAGCAACGCGAGATATCCGGAAGAGAGCAGTCTATCGCATCGAACTTTGTTGCAAGGGCGCCTGGGGAGACGAACGTGTTCGTCGCAAAAGCAGGGTAAAGCTGGCGTGTTTCATCGAGTTCGTGTTGGGATGCCGCAAGCCAAGCGTTGCCCAGCCCACTAATAATGGCCACAGCAATGCGCGCTGAAAGCAGAGGCCGGTAGCAACGGCTAGGTAGTGACTAAGGGAGACGACTTCCTCTAGCGAGGCAGCGGTTTGATGGAGGTATCAACCGGGAGTTGGGTTGTGATGGGGGAACGTTTGGGCAAGAAAGGACGTGGGCAAACAAAGATGAAGCGAGAGACGGCGAGGTCTAATAAGCTGGGTGAAAATGGCAATTGTTCACCTGCAAAATGTCTGATCTCAATAGGTATTTACCTATCTCAATAGGTACCTAAGTAGGTACCTGATGCCAGAGTACGAGGTAGGTAGGTACCTGCTAAATCCCGTATGCACAGCTCTGTCTCTGCTGAGCTTCAGTGGACCACGGGCGGGAAAGCCCCTGCTTAGTGGAGTCGAATCTGCTAAATGCCCGCCAACGTCTGCTAAATCGCTAGCGCTGGTCTGCTGAAGCTCGCCAACGGTGCAATTGCAAAGGACGGCGACGTATACATTGAAATGCAGCAATCATGATGGTTGCCAAAAAAATTCTTGCCGTTGTTGTTTGTTTCGCGGAAATTTCCGGTTTATCTCGAGAAATTGGTCACCTTTTGTGGCCCCTCAAGTTCTCCCCTTTCCTGCTTGATGCCCTGATGCCCATTCCATCAGCGTTGACACTTCGTGGCATGCAAAGTGGGCCATGCCGGGTGCGCTAAATACCACCAGTGATTGGTTGCCTGTAGATTTCACGTTTGACAACAAGAGCTTATCGCATTTATTACCGGGCCAAGATTAGCTATTAGGTGGTCCCAAACTGTTTGACAAGATCTGACCTCGGGCTAGGTATTCTAGTTATGGAGTTGGCCAATTTCGCAGCGTGACTGTCGAGATGGTATCGGCACGGCCCACAACTGGTTGCAGGCAAGGCAACAGTATATCAGAGAAAAGTCAAAAGTAATCACGAATGAGCCAAAAAAAAAAAAAAAAAAGAATAAAAATCAGAGAAAGAAACTCATGTGGGCTTATCTTCATGTTACGATCAGCCTCTGGAATAGCATTGCCCGGCATCCGTCAAGAAGCGGACACCGTGAGCGCGACGCAATGCAGGAAATACCAGAGGCGAGACTGAGCCGTTTGCCGTGAATGGCGCTCACGGTGAGGTGAGACTGGCCTGGGACATTTGGTGAGCGGCAAGAATGTCGACAAAGCCCAGCCAAGCACTGCTCTGCAATGTTTGGACTTGATCAGATTATTATTTTCGCGCCGTCTTGTTCATCAGGCCTGGGCGGTATTGCACCATCGGCTCTCGTGGTGGCCTCACAAGGTGCAATGAGCGGCCTTTCCCGATTGGGAATCCCTTCTGACGTTAGTGAGGCTTTCTGGCAAAAGCTTGGCCGATGTTCCGGAGGTACCGGTACAACGGATAGTTGCCCATGTGGAAACTCGGTTAAAAGAGGCGACGATGCTAACTATCGACTTTCAAGTCTTGCAATCTAATTAACACTTGGTAATTGCTTTTGGAAAGTTGACTAAAACTAGTCCTGTTCAAAAGACGAATTGCAGCAACAACGTTACATGGCACCCATGGCTACCGCAGAATGGTTCACACAATGCTACCAAAATAGCGTTTTAATCAAGTAGTTCCGCATCTCAACGTGGGCCATGTATCTGTACAAGCAGCCACCAAGCATGCTGCATCACTCATCATCAGGCACAGGAACCTGTCGTGGCTCAAGCAAACACCGATATTCAGGAAGGTGCGACGGTCGGTATTAATAGGCGCTTCTTCCTCCTCAAATACATCGTTTGCTCGTTTGCACCCCTCTTCTCTCCTCTGTTTCCAATCATCAAGCCCCTGCCACAATCGAAATAAATCTTCAATATCTACTCCATCGAATCTTACATATATCTCTTCGACCACATTAACTCGTTCCTCGACGGCCCGGAGCCCCACGATTGCGTGATTGCCAGCTGCGGACACCTCGCGCCGCGCTAACTACCGCATCTCCGGACTTGCTACTTTTTTTGGCTGCTGATACTTTCGGGTCCTCGCAAAGCCTATTTCATTTTTTCTCGCCTCGTCGGTTTTTTGCTTGTTCAAATTCTTCTCTCTCCTCCCTGTGTCTGTTCTTCTCCCTTTCTCGCCATTTTTTTTTCTTACGATTCGATTTTCTTTGTCAACTTCAATCCGACAAAAGCCGCTCCCCGACGTCCCTCTATAACCCCTCCCCACACATCACCATGGCCAATACTCCCCACGGCGGCGTCCTCAAGGACCTCTTTGCGCGCGATCTTCCCCGCCAGACTGAGCTTTCTGCAGAATCCGAGACTCTGCCTGCTCTCGTCCTTACTGAGCGCCACCTTTGCGACCTGGAACTCATTCTCAATGGCGGCTTCTCTCCTCTTGAGGGTTGGTCAACCCGCGAAGCGCTTCCCTTGCCCCGCTGACATCATGCCACAGGCTTCATGACCGAGCAGGACTACAACGGGTAAGTCTCTTCAAACCTCCCAGATCGATTCAAATTACCAACACTATCAACAGCGTCGTCAAGGACAACCGTCTTGCCAGTGGCCTGCTCTTTAGCATGCCCATCACCCTCGATGTCGACCAGAAGCAGATTGACGAACTCGGCCTCAAAGCCGGTGCGCGCATCACCCTGCGCGACTCTCGCGACGACCGCAACCTTGCCATTCTCACCATTGACGACATCTACCGTCCCGACAAGTATGTCCACTGCTTAACCCCAAGCCCGTGATTCACTCCTCTTGCTGACACACGACAGGGTCAACGAGGCCAAAAACGTCTTCGGCAGCGACGACGACACCCACCCCGGCGTCAAACACCTCTTCAACACCGCCAAGGAATTCTACGTTGGTGGCAAGCTCGAGGCTATTAACCGTCTTGAGCACTACGACTTCCTTGACCTCCGCTGTAAGTCATCCTTCGTGACGATCTTTCTCATAAGCTGACTGAATAGTCACCCCCGCTGAGCTTCGCGCCCACTTCAACAAACTCGGCTGGCAGAAGGTCGTCGCTTTCCAGACGCGCAACCCTATGCACCGCGCTCACCGTGAGTTGACGGTTCGCGCCGCTCGCTCCCAGCAGGCCAACGTCCTCATTCACCCCGTCGTCGGCATGACCAAGCCCGGCGACATTGACCACTTCACTCGTGTCCGCGTCTACAAGGCCCTCATTGCCAGATATCCCAACGGCATGGCCGCACTCGCTCTTCTTCCCCTTGCTATGCGCATGGGTGGCCCTCGCGAGGCTCTTTGGCACGCCATCATACGCAAGAATCACGGTTCTACCCACTTCATCGTCGGCCGTGACCACGCCGGGCCCGGCAAGAACAAGAACGGCAAGGACCACTACGGTCCCTATGATGCTCAGACTCTTGTCCAGCAGCACCAGGAGGAGCTCGGAATCAATATGGTCGAGTTCCAGGAGATGATTTACATTCCCGACCGCGATGAGTACATGCCCGCCAACGAGATCCCCGAGGGCACCCGCACCATGAACATTTCCGGCACCGAGCTCCGCAACCGTCTTCGCACCGGCAAGGAGATTCCCGAGTGGTTCTCTTACCCCGAGGTCGTCAAAGTTCTTCGCGAGCAAAACCCTCTACCCCGCGAAAAGGGCTTCACAGTCTTCATGACTGGCCTGCAAAATTCCGGCAAGGAACAGATTGCCCGCGCCCTGCAAACTACACTCAACCAGGGTGGTGGCCGCCCCGTCTCCATGCTCCTCGGTGAGACTGTCCGTTCTGAACTATCTTCCGAGCTGGGCTTCAGCCGTAGCGACCGCGATCTCAATATCTCACGCATCGCCTACGTTGCTTCTGAGCTGACCAGAGCCGGTGCCGCCGTCATTGCTGCTCCTATTGCTCCCTTTGAGCAGGCTCGCCAGCAGGCCCGTGAGCTTATTGAAAAGTCTGGCCCCTTTTTCCTCGTTCACGTCGCCACCCCTCTTGAATACTGCGAAAAATCGGATCGCCGTGGCATCTACAAGGCTGCTCGTGCCGGCCAAATCAAGGGCTTCACCGGCGTCGATGACCCCTATGAGGCTCCCACTAAGGCCGATCTTGTTGTCGATGTTGAGCAGCAAAATGTCCGCTCGATTGTTCACGAGATCATTCTTTTGCTCGAGAGCAATGGTCTGCTCGACCGCTTCTAAATAAAGGCAAATCTTTTAACATTGCCGATTTTGACTATTGCGCGGAGCATTCTATACAAGCTGTTGAGGCTCTGGCGTTTCGATGATGAAGTAGATATTTCCTTTGTTTGGTGATATTATGATTGACAATGTCATTTCCGATGTCTGTGATGGATATTATGACTGAGAGTGTTGCTGGGCTTGAGGATGGCCCAGCGCTAGCCGGCAGGATCTTATAGATTTGTTTCATGAAAGAATAGACTACGTTAAGACGTCCACCATACCTAACTACGTGGAGAAACTTGTCTTCTTGTCACGCACGTACTCGGTTCTGTTCGCCCTGGCGATGCGCTGCGCGGCCATGCCCTCGCATAACGTCCTGCCAACCTTTTTGATCCACGCGCGCGTCGACGGATCCGCGACCTTGAGATACTGTATGAGCTCCGTCGGTGCGTCGCGGCCGCGAAACCGCAGGAGAGGGTCGGCGCCGCGGCTCATCATAAGATGCAGCAGGTCGCATCGGTGGCGGACGACGGACTCCTGGTAGGGCGAGCGGTGCCACCACATGGTGTCGGGGGTCGGGTGCTGGTAGACGGTGCAAAGAGCGTGCAGGGCCGAAGTGCCGAGCGGCGAGGCGGGCGCGTTGATGTCGGCGCCGCGCGCGAGCAGGTAGTCGACGGCGGCGACGAGCAAGCGCTCGACGGCCGCCATCTCCTTAGTGCCCGAGTCGACGAGCAGATGCAGCAGCAGCGCGCTAGGGTCGACGCCGGGCCGCGCCAGGAACAGGTCAATGAGGCGGCGCCAGCCGCGCCACGCTGGGGCAAAGTACGGGTCCCGGTTGCGCACGCCGCGGCAGTACCGCCGCATGATGCGGCCCATGGCGCCGTCCATGCAGCCCGCGTCGACGAGCATGGTGACGACGCGGAAGAAGTGATCGTCGTTGAGCGCTTCGACCTGCCAGCGGTCAATGAGCAGCTCGAGGGACGATGGCGTCGTCGTCTGGACAATGGCGCCGGGTAGGTCCGGCGCCAGGGGGGGCGTGCGCGCGCCGCGCGAGAGGAGGAAGGCGAGGTTCTGCAGCGTGGCGTGGCGCTGCGCGGTGGTGCCGGACATGGAAGGGATTGCGTCGAGGAACTCGAGCAGCGGCGTGCTGTACTGCTGCCGCGGCCGCCAGTCCCAGTTAAAGCCGCGGTCCCAAACGCGCGGCTCCGTGCGGTTGATGGAGCACCCGTGCGCGAGGCAGTCCTCCACCGCCGACGTGTCGTGGGCCTGTGACTGCGCGAGGCGCTGCACGGCCGCGAAGAGTGGGTGTCGCGTCGGCCGGCGCTCGGCTGGGGGGGCGCAATGGCAGAGCCACCCCCGGCTCCTCGTAGCTTGCGCCGAGGCGCACGAGAAGCCGGGCCATGTCGGGCGTTCTTGTGAGGATGGCGGCAGACAGCGGCGCGATGCTGCCGAAGCGGCGGTGCTCGTGCACGGCGTGCAGGTCGGCCCCGGCGTCGACGAGCCGCCGGACGAGGTCCTCGGAGGCGCCAGCCACAATGGCCCGCGAGAGCGGCCACGCCGCGTCACGACCCGCGTGCGTCGCGACTTCGGCCACGAAGCCGCGCTCTATGAGCTCCCTTAGCGTTCCCAGCCGCGCCGGGCTGACCAGCTTCTGCATGAGGCGGCGAAGCTGCCGCCGGAGCGCCGCCAAGCTAACTCCCGTAGGGCCGCCCAGGCCGAAACCGACGCCTCGCGCGACAAGGTGCTCAAAGACGTGCGGCGAATGCCGGCGCGCGGCGAGTGCCAGTGTCGAAAGCCGCTTGGGGCTGTGCACGCGCGGGCGGCCGGCCTCGCCGCGCCGGTTGACGCCGGGTTCGGGCTTCTTCGTCTTGAAGACGACGACGACGTCGAGGGGCGCGCCGGCACGCGTGCAGCGTCGGAGCAGCGCGAGATCGTCGTGGCTGATGGCCCAGAGCATGGCGCGCTGGTTGCGTTCAAAGGGGGCAAGGAGGAGCGGCGCACCGTGGATGTGGAGGCGGCGGCACGTCGCATAGAGCCTGGCCTCGTCGCCTATGGAAATGTACGAGGTGATGTTTTCGAAAACTTCGACGGGGATGGTCTCAATGGTACCGAAGCACATTGTTCCTCGTTCGGATCGAGGAAAGGGGTTGTTGAGATCTGTTGAGAGGACAAGTTGGACTCGCGAGAGAGAGGGTTGATCAAGTAAGAGTTAAAGCATGTAAAGCAACTCTCGAGGTGGAGTGACACTTTGCCGTCCAAATTGAACCTCACCGCGGAAGCACCCCAGCTTTAAATATAAGACACTTGGGAAAGAGAAGCATGTCCACATATCGACCGGTTCACTTCCAGAAGCAAGTCTACTCGAAACGTCGGTCGAGCCAGCTCCAGTCACGAGCTCGAAGAAGAATCCCTCATCATCCCAAACATGCAGGACGTAGAGGTGCGCCACTCCATCGCGACGTATTCTTTTGCATCCCGTCTCAAGGCGTGTGTGATGCATTCGGTTCGGCTCATCCATCTTGGTCCGCCGATTATGTGCGGAGAGAAGAAGGAATGGATTCTCGCGCCGCCAGGCGTTGCAAAATGGTTACTCCGATGACCTGCATCTGCATCCTGCATGGCTACGCCAGCAGGCGTCGTTTCCTATTCGACGGCAAAACGGCCCAAGTCGCCCGAAATAACACTTTCCTTTTCCTTCTTCGTCACTTTCCGTCTCATGTCGACATTACAAGTCAAAAGGCTGCGAGACAAGTGTTTTGCCTGCGTAGTAAAAGTACATGGTGTGTGGTTGGTCGCGGAAGCTGGTACAGACGGGCGGCGTGCGTGTTACAACAAATTTGTGTCCTGCTCAATCGGGCGTCGTACAGTTTGTGATGCTAGAGATTTAAAACAGAGGGGCGCGAACCAAAAGGAAGCAAAGCAAAGGATGGCAAAGCAAAAGACGGCAAAGCAAATGCGTCATGATTCTGCCGTAATGGTTTCAGCTAATAGTGTATGGCAGAGATATGCCACCAGCGCCCAACAATCAGGTTGAGATTCTCAAGCTTCAGAGCCAGAACAACTCAGTCACAGAGTTGGTCTGCACTTTCACTCACCGCAATTCTCTCATTTGTCCTGGATCGGCAGAAGCGCAGCGCCGCAGGCTCACAACCAGCCTCCCTCCTCCAGCATCGTCCTGGCGAGTGATCGGGCTGGGAGCGCTCGTCATGCGAGACGGGTGACTGCATGGTATCAACCCGTCGGGGTTGTCACGGAGCAAGGGCGCAGCGATTTTTGCGATGCTGCGTCTTGTCAATGTTAAGTTGGTTGATTGGTGGTGTGATGAAAAGTTGCGGTCGCTTGCTAAAACACTTGACCGGTTTCAATCACAGCGAACGGCCGGAGATCTCATGCCTCGTTTGCTCGTGAAATTCCGCATCAAGGTAAAGCAAGCAGGGGTAAAATCTGATGCAGGTGGCGGGGGAGAGAGGAGACTAATCGTACATTACAAACTCGTACGATTTGTCTGCCTGTTGCTGCGTGGCTGACCGCTTCCCCAGGCTATGCCTGGATGGAGGACAGGGAAAACATGGTCCGTCAGCCCAGAGGCTGCCGAGTCGTCTTTCTGTAACGGATGTACGGCTGCTGCGACAGACATTGGCGCTGTGGCTTCGATTTGTACGCACACTCTGTGACCGCCATCTCTCTGCTTGGTGGATAACAAACATTCATTGGTTGTGCCGTGGCATTGTGCCGCCGTGCATTGGCCCAAAGCCTTGTCTTGGTCCTTTGTCAGCCCTCGTGGTTCATCGGACCGCTTGCAGCCGGTGTGCAAGCGCCAAGCAGAGCCCGGCATAAATACGCACGAGCTTGGTGCAAACGAGAGATGTTTTCAACATTCGTACATTGACACAGTTGAGCCGATCATGGCTGGCTGCCTGCCTGGTGGCAGGCACGCTCGCCCACTGGCTGACTCAGCCGGAGACCCTCCTCACTGTCACAAAGGCCACCTCGGCATAGCTTCTTCTTCTCCCTTCTCTTCTCTTAGTAGCAACATCGCATTCATCAAGGGTCTATCACTTTGCTGATCCCTCGTGTTCTTGCCCGGCCTGCGATACCCTCACGTTCCCCATGATTCTCCACAGTGCGCGCGAATTGTGTCCAACTTTACGGCTCATATTGGAAAATAACGGCCGAGGCGCGGGGGAAATCATGAAATAAAAAACCACTTGTAGTATCTTTTATATGGCAGCGACAAGTCAAGGCCTGATTAAGAGGTTTATTTGCCATCTGATCCGCTGGTTCCTAGCCCATTCGCCAGCTTTGAACTACACCCTTCACACCTTGATCAATGGACGCAGCAGGAAGTCTACAAAGTTGAGATTTCAAACATCAGAGATAATAAAGACATCAGCAATAGATGATAATGAGAGACAGAAGAAATTACGAAGAGAGCATGCAAGGAGGAGCAAACTACAAATTTAAGAGAAGTCAAAATTAGAATAGAGTTAGAAAGTCTAAAAATCATGAGACTAAGCTTAAAATGAGTCTTAGATACCTAGGGACTACTTGTTATCAACTACTAGATATCTTTGTTGAACCTCTTTACTAAGGTAGCTCGGAAGGCAGGTGTCTCCTTGGCAGGGATGGGAGTAGGATCGGCTAGCTAGAAGGAAATGATGAAAGAAATCGGGATTGGTGAATAATGATCCCACACCATCCAGTACCTCACTACTAGCTATACACGATCTCTCTTATTTTCAGCTAGCCGCTACCCTACTCCCTTCCCTGAGACTTCTCCCTCGCGGATGGCTTTATTCCTTTTCCTAACGTGTCAAGCTAGGGCCTCTTTCCAATCCATCGAAGTTGATAGACACGTGTCTCCTCTTTCGCGGACGGCCTTTTTCCGGACATGGCGCACAAAGCTCTTGTATTAACCAATCGTTCGAGAATAGGAAGTAACACCATTCGTTCGGAGAATCTCGTCGTTGTCGTCAGTTACAACCTTTGCATCTCTCGTCAGCGAGAGGAATCCATCCCGGAGAGAGCCAGCGAGGATTGCGCGGGCGGTGCGGGCCCTGTTACGGTGAATACCTCCTTTTGAAGGCGTGATGAATTGGGATGCTGTCTCACAAACGTGACCTCGTGTGGTGGAAGACGGGATTTGATTGTTATCGATGAAGACGTAGCGGCTCTTGAACCCAAAAATTGTTCCAATGGGCGAGCTATGCATGCTGTTGATATCGCGCATTGATGATCTGGGAAGTACATACGTTTATAATGATACCGTGCTACTCGACTAATCAGCGAAATAGAGAGAACTGGATGCGACAATTCCCATAGCGATTGAGCATGATTCTTCCCGGAAGCGTCTCTTTGCCGTGACTTCCCCCTTTTATTTTACTGATCGTGTAGTGTGTTAAGCAGTCAAGAGATGGAGATATAGCATGCTAATCGAAGAATATGGCGCTTCATTGAGTAATCCAAAAAGAAAAGTCCCAGCTATGGTGCGGAGCAGAGGTGAGGGTAGAGGCAGGCAGTGTTCAGCATTTTCTGATCTCATCTCCTTTTTATCTCCTTTGCTACTAGCTCGTCTTATTCTTGTCGACTATATCTCTTCAATTTTTTTGACAAACTTCTGTTTCGTCATTTTGCTTTGCCTTGTTTTGGAAATATTGTCGAGTTGCCGCCAGCCGTCATGGTGTCGTAACGCGCCATGACGAGCCCCGCGTCTTTTGGAAAGCCCAGCACGGAATGTCTCGAAACCCGAAACGCAGCGCTTAGCTGTGCAAACCATTCTTTGACTTGCTATGCCTGCCAAGCCTGGTGCCATATTTAATTTTCTCATTAATCCAGTATTGACCAATCACCCCCACACGGCCGCTACCGTTGCCGCCCAGCTGGAGTCATCCGTCGGGCCGCCACTTTTTCTGCCCTGCCAACCGCCACCGACTTGTGCGACTAGCTCGAGCGACACGTCGTAGTTCGTGCGTCCAACATCTACGTAGTATTTCGTTTGCTGCAGATTCTGTAGCAAACAAACCTCGCAGAAATCATCTAGAGTCGGTCTTCATATCACATCGACTCTAGGCCAGGCCGCTCTCAACGCCCCTTGACCGCCAGGGCCACCCCGCCCCAAATGCTTGGCCATGCCCACCGACGCCTCTGCTGACGACGACCGTCCTCACGAGAAGCAGCGACGGTCCAAGTCCGAGCGAAAACCCGACCGTGAACGAGATCGAGAACGGGACAAGAACAAGGACAAGGACAAGGACAAGGACAGAGAGCGCCGCCATCGCTCCTCCAAGTCATCCCGCAGCAAGGTCAGCGGTGAAGAGGCTGATGCGGGCTCGCAAGTCTCCTCCGTTAGACGCCATCGAAAACGAGACAAGGACCGAGACAGGGCTCGCGATGATGGCGACGACAGATCTTCGCTACGTACAAAGTCTCTCAGTGACGTGAACGGGCGCGGTGCCCCTCCCTCACCCCAGACCGCATCGCTCTTCGACGGCAAACGAGTTTCTCTACCGTATCCCTCATTTAGCAAGGCGCATAGCAAGGAGGCGGTCATAAGCAGAGATAATCTGTCGCCTTCCAGAGGTTCGCGTATTCCAACACCAGAGCCGACCGATGCGGTTGACGACGATCGCCGACGCAAATCCGACGACGTGAGCCGCAAGGGTTCAACGTCCAAGAAATCATTCAGACCGCCCACTCCTCCCGAAACAGACCTTTCCGCCGACAAACGCAAGTCGTCAGAATCAAGAAAAAGCTCCAGCCATAGCAGAGATCGCGAGAGAACAAAAGACAAACCCACCGCCTCGGGCGTTTCTAGATCGGCCTCGAGGAACGAAGAAGGGTCGCGAGTTAGTCGCCGTTCTGCCTCCTCCAGCCAAGCGACATACATCAAATCTGCCAACCACAAATCGCACGAAAAACTAAGAACCTCCGAATCAAGATTCTCGAGCTCATCGTCCCGTCACTCACCACATCGATCGGGCTCAACACGAAGCGTCAGAAGGCCTGAAGGCCGCGATGGCCACTCTTCGCCATCTAGTGTACAGGATTCGTCCCCAAGAACTCCTACGCAGGCCCCTCAATTTTCGACACCATTTTACGACCAGCATGGCCCCGAGAGGCCAGACTCGTCTATTCTCTCAAAGACCGCCACGCCTGCCCCGGCTCCGCCACCTCCTCCACCGCCCCCACCTGCCATGGATCTCTACGATGTCCCGCGTGTCGACTACCTCTTGCAGAATGGCGGACTTCCTTGCCCTGTTCCGCGACACTTCCTGTCGGTGCTCCCCATTCAAAACGGCGCGCGTGGCACAGCGCCGCCGCTGTCCGGATCGGATACGCTTTTTGCGCCCTTTTTCAACTTACTCGACCAATACAATACGGTCATTGAAAAGCATGGCTCTATCGCTGTTGCCACCGGACATAGATCCGTTGCGAGGCGACTGCTCGACCGCCTTGAGAACGTCTTCTCGCGTGACCTGCCACCACATGGATGTTCATGCATACTGTGCGATCGCTCCAACGACATGCATCACGGGCTGACGTGGGGCGACGTACTGGAGTGGGTTAGCGGTCGCATCGAATTACCCGAGTGGCCTCCATTTGATCTCGCCGAAATTGGAACCAGAGCTGCTGAAATATCAGCGGAGGAGCCCCGCCGGCCGTCTTCGCCTATCAAACTCGACCCAGATATTGCAGAAGAGTTTCGAGAGCACTATCTCCGCCAAACCAAAAAGGTGAGATCGGCTGTTGATAAATGGCTGAATAGCACGCCAGAGACACCGATCCCGCCGCCCCAAGAGGTCGACGACGAGACTCTTGCTTTTGCGATTCTGACTAACTTGGACGATCATGATCGCCCGTACTTCAACGCTCTACTGTCCGGAGCTCGTGAGCTTAAGCCTGCCACCAGGGCACCGACACCAATGCTCCGCCAACGAAACGATTTTGTGGTCAAGACTGGTCTTTCGCTCCAGCGCTTATATCGACTGCAGCAAGCGCCAAGAGATGCCGAAAGTGTAACTTACCTTATCAAGAATCCGCATACACACGATTTGCTCGTCACCCTTTCCAACATCAACAACTCGGAATGGGAGATACTCACATCTGGCCGATTTGATGGGTTCTTGTGGTCCGGCGCTGACATGGACGACCAAGTCATGACACCGGGCCTCGGTTCCAGATCGCAAACGCCCGCAAATGGATATTTTGGCAGCCGCAGCACGATGAGTCCTGGGCCTCGCAGCTCCTCTGCTATGAGCTCGCGTGGCCCAACACCATTTTCACGAGGGGCTACTCCAGCCTCTTTCGTCAGCACCAGCTCAGTTGGACCGAGCAGCAGACTAGCAGTATCCAACGATGAAGAGACGGAGATGGCTGCCATTGCTGAAATGGAGCGCGAAATCTACCAGGGCATGGAGAGCTTAGAAGACGCCTTTGAGAAGCTTCACCACCGAGCCGAGGTGGTGCGTACAGCCCTACGACAGCGTGGAGCTGGCCTTATGCAGAGCCTACAAAGTCGACGAAGGGTGGATGTTCTGCCAGCACAAACTCCAACCCCTGGCGCTGGACAGGAACGAGCTTCGTGGGCACCAAGCAGCGAAGGAGAGGCGCCCAGCGACGACGATTGGTTCGAGGAGTATGATATCATGCCAGACGATTCAGCAAGTAATATCAGCAGCTCACGACATCGGCGACCCAAGAGGCGAACGGAGCGACGGACACCGGCGCCGATTGAAGAGGACGAGGAGGAGTAGCGCTTGACCGCAGACATGATTTGATGATGATACCTTCAGATATGAGTTTGAAAGTGCATGAAAGCATATGGCAGCAAATTTGATGAGCGATATTGGCTTTGATTTAATTGAATTTTTATTGCATTCGCATTGGATTTGGCGGAGTGCGCTTAGGGCTATTGCATGGCGGATCACTTATTGAATTTGCAAGAGTATGATGAGCTACGCATGTGCATATTGGATTCGAAATGAATCATCACATAGTTCTTGAAGTATTTTGTAAATATTATTTTTGCTCGACTTTACACAAGGTGCCGCGCTACAGAACACTGTCGACGTGACCCACTCGCTTCTCACCCGCCCGCATCAATATCGAAAGCTCTGCTCACGCAATTTGTCTTGAACAAATCCCGAATGAGTCGCCATGGCTTATGCCCCCGAGGAGTTTGAACCGGGCGCAAATCCTATGATCCGTGAGCTTTGTAGCTCTAGAAGGGAGCCGCCGCACTGGGAGCCTCTGTACCGCCAGGCCTGCGCTTTTGGCCCTGAAATTTTCGCACAGCGCATGTTCACCTTTATCCGCAACCCCAATCTGAATACGACGTGGCTATTCCGCGGCGACATTCTCTTTGATGACAACCCAGGAGACGGAGAAGCAACGCAGCAGCCGGGAGCGCCAGAATTGGTTGTCGAGTATGACGCGGGCTGGCCGGAGCGCCGAGTCGTTGCGGGGATGACGAGGACAAGAACCATGGTACGCAAGTTGATTCCGCGAAATCAGCTGCGCGATGCTCCCATGAATCAGACGTGCGAATTTCATTCAGATGATGGAAAGCGAGACACTGCGGCCGCCAGTCCTGGCAAGGTGTCGACGTTGGTCATTTATGTTCCGCACGCCCAGTCTGTCGAAACGATGCCGTTCTATCACCCCAAAGTCCAAGCGATCGCGCACCTCCATGAATGGGACGCCACCGTGAACCAGGGCGCCGTATCTGTCCACTTTCAACCATTTCCTTCCGACATGCCTCTCAAGGACGAAAAGTTGCGGCGTGTGGGCTATCACCTCCTCGAAAGGCTCTACAAGCACGGCCACAGCGAGCTGCGCGGCTACACCAAGCGCGTGCACCACGACACCGTGATCCCGCAGCCTCGGTTTCAGGATCGCTACTCGGCGCTCAAGGACAAGTATGCGCGCTCGTTGATGACCTCGTGGGCGGAGAACACGGACCCGAACAAGCACGTCTTTGAGGATCTCGGCATCGCTGCGTTTCTGATGGAGCTCTGGGCAGACATGTATGGGAAAGACGGCGCCAAGTTTCCAGGCTTTGTGGATATTGGCTGTGGAAATGGCCTGCTTGTATACATTTTGAATCAAGAGGGCTATTCTGGCTGGGGTTTTGATGCGCGGGCGCGCAAGTCCTGGTCGCAGTACAACACGTCGCCGTGCGCCCCGTCGCCAACCGGCTCATCACTAGCTGAAAGATGCTTGATGCCCAGCGTTGTGCCCAGACCCGAGCACGAAACAGCAATCGATGCCAATCTTATCCACGATGGACTGTTCGCAAAGGGCACATTTATCATCTCCAACCACGCGGACGAGCTGACGCCTTGGACGCCCATCCTGGGTGCCCTCTCCGACTGCCCGTGGATCTCGATCCCGTGCTGCAGCCATGATCTGACGGGCGCCAAGTTTCGCGCGCCGCCGCCGCGGGACAAGACCAAGCCCAAGTCGACGTACGCGTCGCTGGTGGACTGGGTGACGCAGATTGCCGAGGACTGCGGCTGGCGCGTCGAAACGGAGATGCTGCGGATTCCCAGCACGCGCAACACGGGCCTCTTGGGGCGGACGCGGGCCAACACAGGAAGCGAGGTCGATGTTGCGAGCGTGCTAGCAAAGTATGGCGGCGTCGCGGGGTATTACTCGAGCATTGCCAAGCTGGTCAAGACGGGCCCAAGATCACATTAGGCAAGTTTGAATATACTACAGGGGGTCTAATCTAGATCGGGCACAGGAAGATGGTCGACGAGCTTCATGTTCAGTCCGAGGCTCTTGAGCGCTTCCACTGCGTTCTTGTCGCGGAGCTCGGTCGTCTCCTCCTCGGTTGCCAATACAAAGTCTTGCCTGAGCACTTTGCTTCTGGGCTCGACGCCGTACTGCGCGGCAGTGGCCTCGTCGATGGGCTCTAGGTCCACGATGAGGCTTTCCTTGACGCCAAATACCGCATCCGTCTTTTCATATGGGTCGCCGCGGACGAATACAGCGCTGCACGACATTAAGATCAAGACTTTTTGTTTTTTTTTCTCCACAGGGACAAGGCGCGGCACTTACGTGATGAGGTGATCCCATCCCGGCTTCTCCAGCATGAAATGCATATGCGCTGGCCGCCAGGGATGGCGCCCCAGTTTCTGCAGCAATTGCCCAACCGGGCCGTCTGACGGAATCGGGTAGCTCACTGGCGCAATGGCCTTGAACCAAAACTTACCCTCGGCGTCGCTGTGCATTATGCACCGCTCGCTCGGCTCCTCACGGTCCGCGTGCTGCACGTCGTAGTGGCCCGAGCTGTCCGTCTCCCAAATGTCCACCTTGACGTCGGGAATCGGCCGCCCGTCGCGGCCGCGCACCGTGCACAAAACCAGCAGCGGCTCGCCGGCCGGGTCCGCCGACATGGCGGCGCCCGCATCCACGACTGGCGCGTCGTGGGTGTGAAACGGCCCCAGCAGCGAACTCTCGGTGCACGACGGCGGCTTGGGGTGGTTGACGGCGTCGACGAGCAGCGACAGCCCGAGCACGTCGGACAGCAGGATAAACTCTTGGCGCACGTCGCTGCAGATTTGGCCGGTGCGCGTGAGGAACTGCACGGCGGCCATCCACTCGTCGGTGCTCAGGCGCGTCTCGCGCGCGAAGTCGTGCAGGTGCGTGACGAGGCGCTCCATGAGATAGCGAAGGCGCGCGTCGCCGCACTGCGCATTGATGCGGACCGTGTTGGGCGTGATGTTGTCCGGGGTAAGGTTGAGAAGCTCAGGCGTGGTGGCGTGCGTGGTGGACGCCATGGTCAAAAGTCAAAAGGATGGCGGCTGTGTTAAGATAAAGTTAAGAAAATGAGATGGGATGAGAAAGAAGGCGGAATGAGATTGGAATTCGAGAGAAGAATCGATGATTGATGAAGAAGAAAGAAATCTCGGTCTAAATAAATAGAAAGGCGGCCAATAAGTTATTTTGGTCCTTACACTTTGCGCGGCGCCTGGCCTCGAACTAGCCTTTCGCTAAAGATGTTTCTAAGCTCTTGATAAGCGTAGCAGCCGGGAACTGCCGGTATTCGCACCCGCCACCCGCATCGAATCAACCCTTACGCCCGAATCTAACTTTTTTTGTCATGGCATGGATTATGGATACGCTGATTTCAAAGCTTTGCTCCGCATTACCCATCGCGGAAGATCGCTGGGGCCCGATCTAGTCGGTAGACGTGGCCATCATCTTTCGAATGCAGCTCGTGTCTCGTGTTTGTCCTCACTCAGATAGAGAGATGGAAACTTGCGCTGCCGCTTCTCGTTCCGCAGCCAATTCTCAGAATCTGTTTGGTGGCTTGCTCGGCCATGGGGAGCTGTGTGGTCGCACAGACTATGTGACACGTTCAGACGCCCGCCACTCGTCTGTTCAGTCACTCAATAATATAATGCCTCCAGGCAATTTCGAAGCAGCATTGCATGGTGATTTGCTCTGAATTATTTTATTACACTGCTGTAATAGTAACAAGATATGGTGGGTGTCGAATCCAGACTGCGGGGTCTGTGGGTTTTTCTGGGGGGCGAATCGAAACTCCATCTCAGCATGGCAGGGCCACGCCGAGAGCGTGCGTAAGGGTTTTCAATATTTTAATAATCAGATGGCGGATCAGCCAATAGAATAACAGCCAGTCAACCAGCCAATCTATCCGTATTTGCTAGTCAACCGACCGGTCAACTGCCAGTCCTCTAAGAGGACAAGGCCCGGATGGGCTACAGGGTGATCCACTAACATCTCTTACAAGGATACTCTGTAAATAAAAACCCCGATATTGCCTTTTTAGGACTACGACTTTGCATCTAACCACATATGGGGTGTGCATTACATTCGTCTTCAACTCACCTGTTGGCTACCATATCCCAGAACTGCTGCTGTCACAGAGATTGTGCAAGCCTTTTTCAGACTCAGAAAGTCGGCATTACAGTTCATCGTTACTATGCAAAGCTCAGCAGCATCCGCTGAGGCGACGAGATTGTTGGCCGAAGAAGTAGTTCCGTTCGTCAGAGTGGCGGAATCATCCATTGGAGAAAAAGATGCATCCTTTTCCGACACTGTTCCTCCGACGGTTGACGAAATGGTTCCCTCTGTGCAAGAGGTGGTCTCTCCGCCCGCTCCAAAGACAGAATGTGTTCTGCCACCAGCATCAATAACAGAAATACGACGTCAGCTTTTCATCAGCAACCAGTACAGCAGCCACAGACAACCGACACTGAGGGAGCACAAGATCACGGCAATCGTGTCAATCATGGATGCGCGCCTGTTGCTATGGACGTGCAACACTCGACCCTTTGTCACCGAGGAAAATCATCTCTTTATTCGCTGCGCGGACAACTCGACCATGAACGTGCTCCCATTCATGAGCCAGGTTTGCGACTTTATCGAAGAGCGCATATCCACCGACGAAAACGCCAATATGCTCGTACACTGCAGAGAAGGGATTTCTCGGTCGGCGACCGTTGTGATAGCCTACCTCATGCGAAAGTATGGCCTGAGCGCTGATGAGGCCCTGGCCGAAGTCAAGGCGAAGCGAAGAGTAAAGCCAAATTCCAATTTCATGGACCAACTACGTGTATGGGGCGCTGTTGGGTTTCAAATCTGGCAGGATGACGACGAGACAGTGCCAAAGAAAGAGTACCAAGCCTACCTCGATGAAAGAGCAGTGCGTTTAAAGGCCAAGGGGCTAACAGGCGACGAACCGATTGGAATACAAAATCTTTGACGGGGAGCAAAGAGTCGCGGCGGGTGTGAGGGTTATATTTCGGGGCTCCTCTTTATTGGGAGAAGGAGACACAATAATAGAGCATTGCTATGAGCACAGCGACATTTCGCAAGGATAAGTGCACGTAACTTGACACGGTTCATTTGGCAAATCACACATACAGAGGATCATCTTTCAAAGAACGCTCTGAATCTGTTATTTCTAGCCGCTGCCGCTGGGCCTCTCGACTCCTCCTTGCTGATTGGTCCGATTTGTCCAGGCCATAGTTTCACATGTATGTTGGTGGGAGGAGATTAGCTGCCTCGCCGGCAGGCAAAGCCCTGTTTTCATGAGTAATGAGACGAGAGCAAAAATAGCACAATTGAAGCACATCCGTTTTCAATTTTATTTGTAACAAGAGCCTGGCACCGCTATCTTCAAAAGCGCGATCCTGCGGGTTTGGCTGAGCCAATCTACTTGGTGTCTGCTCGAGGCCAGTCGCAGAGGAGAACCAGCTTCGGCAAATCCTGGCGCACAAATGACTCTAGTCATCACTATACGAATCACATCAATACTTTCTGAAATAGACTGACAGTTCTTTCAGAATGGTATGAACACAAGTGTTTGCTATGGTGTAACTTCTCCGATTGCAAGGGAGCGTGTGCGTCGCTCGGCCAATATTCTGCTGCAAAAGATATATGATGGATCAATAATAAATGAGCAAACCCGCTATGAGAGCCCTCTTTTGCAGCAGTCTACTTTCACACCCCGCCCATTTCTGCAGACGACAGCTGACAGGGATGTATAAAGACCAAGTGGGTGATGAACGAGACCGCCAGTGCTCGAGTAGACGAGTCGGCAAAGCCAGCGTATTTCTCAACATGGAATGTTTGATAAAATCTAAGATCAAGATGACCGAATTATTTATATGATCAAGTTCATCAAGGACCATTCCATGTGAGATTCTATCTTCTGTATTGCTCTGTTATCGAAAACAACACCACGTTCTGGTCTCGGCTACTGGCCGCAGATTTGCGTTGGGCAACAAGGTGGTCGCCGCTCTAGGCCTCTGGCAGACCAGTAATTTCTCGGATGTTAATTCCCGGTGTCCGGCCCCTCGGGTTCAAGCCGGCGATGGGGTGTGGTCTTTTGGGGGCTGCTGCCAAGCCACCTCATCCGTCAGGCCACGGCGCCACTGAGATACTTTGGTATCCGCGAGTGGCTCTTCTTAGAATCCTTGAATGGGCTTGTCACTTGCCAAGCTACTCTCACTCGCCAAGATACTCTCACTTACCAAGTTAATCCTGCCGTGAGTGACTACAAACTCAATGCAGGCCACGTCAGAGAACCGCTACTGCAGTAGAAGGATCTGTGAAGAAAGTGAATATTGAGCAAAGGCGCCATATACACGTGCCACGCACCCATCCAGTATACTGGCTTCTGCATGTTGGATTTGGTTTTTTTCCGAGGCTGAAACAACGTGTCGTCGGTGCGCCATACTTCCATTCATCATATCAGCCATTTTCTGATCCTTCACAAGAGGAAGCAACTTTCCATCCCCTCCGCCAAGAAAAAAGAAAGAAAAACTTCTTTTCTATGAGGCCCCAGGTACCCAACAACACAAACACACACCACACATTGAATACAAAATGTCCGTCAAAGACTGCCGTGAGCTCGTTGAGGCGATGCTGCAGCAAGAGTTTGAGGGCTCCGGGATGGAAGCCACCACGATAGTGTACAAGAATGCCGAAGAGATTATGAAGACTTCCAAGATGGGACTATGGGCGCAGAGTGCCGTGCAGGAAAGTGTGGTCATCAATATGCGGATGCCGGGAATCAAGAGATTCTTGAGAAACTTGGCCGAGATGGGAGTCGGTGTCACCGCGGAGTACCAGGGTGTTTTATACAAGTTTGTCCCGAGTACGTGTAAAGACTCGTCATTTCACTCTGCTCTTGCTGACGAGGAAACCCGTCGAAAGCAAATCTCGAATCTAGAGCGACGTCGCCCTGCTCCAGTCTGTAGCGTACTGCGGTTGGACTGGCCGAAATGGGAGTGGGTTGTCACCTGAGAGTACCAGGGTGTCTTGTATCATTCAACAGCCATTCAATAAAACATTGAGTCAATTAACAGTCAGTCGTTGATAATCAGCCGTCGGTCAACTAGCAGCTAGTCAACCAGCAGCCGGGCAATCAATTAACATTTAATCAGTCAACAGTCGGTCAATTAAAGTAGCTACTTACTCAGCAGACAATCAATCAATAGAATTTAAAAATTAGGTGCTAATTAACTAGCTATCAATTAAGACTAGCTGTGATTTAAGGCTGGCTACTAAAGTACTACCGTGTAATCAAGCTGCATTCTTGTGCCGCTCATGGCTCCGCTTGGACTCCTTGGATTCGACGTTTACTGCAACCACCATCTCGGGGTTAGTCAGTAATTTGCAATAATTTCATTTAGCGCGTATTTCGCATCTTCATTACCCATCAGCTCGGTAAGAATGCTCTCAGTAAGAGTCCTGCTAGTCGAACCTGATCATGTTACCTACCAGATCTAGTACCTGCTACCGCGGTAGAGCCTCTGGCAAAGCTTCTAGAGACGCCGTATTTAAGCCACAAAACATGAAAAATTTCAAATATTGAAATAGTGATGATAAAAAATATAGCCCGAGGTCCTTGAGTTATCCGACTTAACAGCGGCGCTCGGAGCCACGAACTATTTAGCAAGCTGAAGCTGTGAGCTTGCCGTTGTAGCGCTTGGCGCGGTACTTGCTTCATGGTGGGCTTCAAGGCAAAATAGCAGGTACCGAGTCCGATTCGTAATAAGATGCTAATAATTTGACTGGCAACTTTTACCTGACAATTGATACTTGCTGAAAAAGTCGAGAATAATCGGCGTCGCATTGTAACTAGCCACATGGTGGCCTTTTCTCGAATTGTCCTCATTCGGGGCCGTGCTCGGCCAGTCATGACCAATATCAGACTCGTAAACATGCGTCACCAAGCCAGCATCCGCACCGCTTCCATACGTGTACGATGTAGTATTGGCCGCAATCTCGCTCGAGTGGTTGTGCACGCCAAGCCCGTTGCGGACAGACCACTGCCGGACAAAGTGCGGAATGGCCGGAAGACACTCATTCTTTCGCTCGCCGCCTTGATAGGATATCGTCGTGTCGTTGCCGCCGTGAAACTCGATAAAGGCGACATTGCCCCTACCGGGGCTGCAGGGCAGCTTGACGGTGTCGGGGTGGCAGGGCAGCGTGTCGACGTAAAAGGCGCCAGAGACGGGCGCAAAGGCGGCGATGCGCTGGGAGGCGCACGCGTCGCAGGCGAGGACGTTGCAGAAGCCGCCGCCGTCGGATTTGCCGGCGGCGTAGATGCGCGTCGTGTCGACGTTGTAGTTTGTCTCGAGGTAGTTGAGGATGTCGTGGGTAAACAAGACGTCGTTGACGGTGTCGCCGGGGACTCCCTGCCAAGTATCCTTGAACGTAATTTCAGTACATGGTGTTTTGGCGCATCATGGTTAAAGAGGAGGGGAGAAAAAAACTGACATTGAGGCCTTGCGGATATACTACAATCGGGGTAGCGTTGGCGTCGTCGGCAGTCGTGAACCCGTCTAGTTGGAGCTGGTCTGTGGCGTTTCTGCCGCCTCCGTGAAAGGAGAGGAGAACAGGCGCGGGGAAATTCGGATTATATTTCGCAGACACCCAGAGCAGGAATGATCGTTGCTGATTATCGCTGGTAATGACAATGTTTGATGTGCTTGAGCTAGCTCCATCTCGGGCACAAGCAACTGATGATGCTAGCGTAGTAGCGGCACCAGCGACGAGCGAAAACACCATGCTAGGACAGTATTTCATAGTTACGGTGCACTTTTGGTCTGGTGAAAAAAGAGAAACAGAGTTTTTGCGCGTCTGACATGAGCAGCGACATTATATTATATATCTCTCTATTAAATGGTGAGCTCACCCTGATGCTGACGAGATACTAGCCTAGCACCGCTTGTGGATAAAAACCTTGGCGATCGGATCAGCAGCGCTAATTAAGGTAGGCATAAATTACCGAGACTAGGTAATTTATACGTAGTTTTGGTGCCAAGAGCTATTTTAGATGGAATTACCGATCGGGTAATTCGGCAAAAGTCCCCTAAACACATCCTCCGACGGGGCGAATTCCGGGCTCAGCAGCTGGTCCACGTCGCCAAACTGCAACGCAGGGGCCGTAGATACCGGTGTCATCGGAACTATGGGTGGCAGAGCCGCTGCCGCCGACACCAGGGTGCTGGCCATCAGGTTCACGTTGTGCATTCGTTGCGCAGCCCGCTGCCGCGCTACAGGAGTCCCGGGTCGGCGCGGGGCTTCACGGGGGCTCGGCTGCATAATACTCTCCCCTGTCGCGAGGTCTTGCGCGCGCTTAAAAAGCCGATACATGACGTCGGCGCTCCAGTACGTGAACCGCAGTTGGGCAAAGACGTTTACGCAGAGCTGCAGCTTGTTGCGGCCCTGCCGGCGCGTCAAGATGCTCTCCGACTGGCAATCTGCTAGGTGAAACTGCGATGCCGGCACCATGGCGGTGATCCTGTAATATAATAATTTAGCGCTGATATTTGGATAATTTTGGCAAGGGTCAAAAAGAGACACACATCAATGGTTTCATGAACTCGAGGGCATTCATCTCGATGAGTTGTTCGACAAGTTCATTTGTGCTTGATGCAGCCTCGCGACCTCGGCGTAAAAAGGACTGCTTCAATTCCGTATACTCATCAGCTGCAAACGTACTAGTAGCATTGAGCACATAAGGGCGGCAGAGCATCGCGATGGTGGCTCTGGAAAGAATATCAGCAAGTATTTGATTGACAGAAGAGCCAGCCTAAGTCGCCAAAGTTTCTTACTGATAAAGCATTTCAACCTGGACGGTATGGACATGCACGTCGTCATCATCTGAGCTGGAGCTGTAGGCAAATTCCCCTTCATTTAGCTGGCATAGCAACTGATTGACTTTTCGAATGCAGGGCTCGGGTCCCCTGACACGATGATGGAGCTGCAAAACATCGCCCAGCGCATCGCTCACTCGGACCATTCGCAGCCACAACTCTGCCAGCCTCGCCTCGTTTGCGACGAGGCTAAACTCGGACCGCGCTTCGGATTCATTCGCGAGGATAAACTCGGACCGCGCTTCGGGATTGACCCGCCTCAGCTCCGGCAAGACGTCGTATCGCGAAGGCCTCGGCAGGTCATGGCCATCGCTGCGCAGGCGCATCGGTCGTCCATTTGCAGCCGCAATCCACCGATCCCCGACTACGAGAGACCACCATATTCGTCGCGCCATGGGCTCCGAAACCTTGAACAAATTTCTCGTTTGCTTGGTATTTGCAGGATCACGATGAAGATTGATGGCTTGCGCGAGAGAAATGGCAACCCCAATCCAGCACCAAGCGCCCATGTAGTCTTGAGGATCCGAGTGCCAGAATGCCAAGAGAATTACTGCTCGAATGATATCAAGTATGTTTGTTCCTGAATCGAAATAGTAAAGACACTGAGGAGTTGTTAGTCATTTATAAGCGCAGTTGCGCGAGTGCGAGGGGGCGTCATACCTTGGCACGATAGTACATGACCGTCTTCATGGCCTTTTTAGAGGAAAACCCGGCCTTTTCCAAAGTGATTCCGTCTATAAACTAGAAAAAATTTTTGTCAGTTTGGGGCTTGCATCGGGTGAACAAAAGATGTACATACATTGGCAGCGGCCAAGAACATACTCCACAGAAGCAATGGATTGATGCCTTTCGACCCACGACTCCAGTACTCATTGAGAACTTTGGGCACATCCAAAATGGGCAGGAAGAAGTGGACATGTTGGAAATAGCACCCAATCAGTTCGTCGCATACATCATCCGGGAGCTTTGTAAAGACTCCTTCGTGGCGCATGTATTCGATTTCGTGGGGTTTGCGAGTCGGCAGTGCCGTCGATGTAGCTGCCCGCGCCAGTTGGAGGGCATCCGGGTGGCCGAGATGCAGGATTGAATCTTGCTGTGCAGCTGTAATTTAGTAAGCTTCCGTTCAAGTCATTCGAGAATGGAAAAAGGGGTGGGTGCAGAACTGACCAGCTTCATCTTGGACACTGCTGCTGAGCCTGGACACACTTGGCGAGGCGACACTGATATGCCAAGATGCAGTAGAAGTCGTCGCATCTCGATAGTTGCGCACCTCATCCCGATCCATGACCCTCCTCTTCAGCAGCGAGGCTGTACTTTCACCATCAGACACTAGAATAGGCTGTCAGTCGAGTTTTCGTCCGTGAATCATTTGTCAAAAGCTGACCTAGCTCGCCAGCTGCATTACGCTTCCTGCGCGGTCTTTTTTTTTTTTTTTATATCGATTGTCAGTCATGCCGTTCCGTTGCAGTCTCGAATCTCGATCGATGCCTTGTTAACCATTTACCTGTGCTGTTTCCGCGGCAGCACCACGCAGTCTTGTCCATGTTGACGGCAATTGGAGCATGGTATCGTCGTCTCGGCAACATCGCATTTTACTTTACGCCTCTGACACATTTGGCAGGCAACGAGAGATCTGGTACGTGGTGGAATCATTTTTATTATTACCGTCGTCAATGTGGCGCTTGTCTGTCTTTTGTTATTTTTCCTTTCTGATTCTCGCGACTTTCCGTAACGGGACAAAATTCGGTAACAGGACAAGTTTCGGTAACAGGACAAGGTTCGGTAACAGGATCCATCATAAACAGGATCCATTATAAACAAAAAATTCGGTCAAAAAGAACAGATTGTTTTCTAGGGGCGATAGTGTAATAGTGCCGGATGAAGAATTCTCCGCCAACGCCACGATTTTGTGCAGCTTCGGTACATTCGATACCTAAAAAACGCCATCTCACCCAGCAAATTGCGATACGGAAAGAGTGGTTCCTGTGGTGTCGCGGTAGAAATAGGTTCCCCATCAGTTTTGGCTTCAAGCAATGATAAACTGCGATTTTACCCCAAGACTAGAGTTGGGAGTATCAATTCTTGTCATAGCTGAAAAGGGTGGAACATAGGTCTAAATTCAGGTAGCTTCTGAACTCTATCCATTCTATGTCTAAAAACATGCATCCATCTATACATCCATCTATACATCCATCTATACAAGTAGCTGCACAAAGCAGTTTCTTCCAACATGTGCAGTAGTAAAAAGGGTTCTACTCCCACAACAGCACGAACAAATAAGTGACTCGGAAACAAAACATGAGAAAGATATGCGAGGAAAGCAAGAAAAAGGCGAAATCAGTGGCGGCACCGAGGACTGCTGAAAGCCTGCCAATCCGATCGCTTCGTCTCAAGACTCAGCCTTCTTGGTAGCCTTGGTCCTGAGCTTCATCATAAGAAACACGAGACCGTAGAAACCGACCACAAATACAACAACAATACCTGCGTTTCTCCATCCGTACCATTTTTCATTCATGTTGAGTGTCTGGAGAAAGTCTCCTCCATGTGTGTACTGGCACACGCGGCAAGAAGAGGTGTCGTCTGGGTTGAGGAGGTTTGTGGCCACTCCCATGCCTTTTTGATAAACAGAAAGATAATCGCCGCAGGTTTGGTTGGAAGGCGGGTCGAATATGGCAAGTTCGTCTTCTCTGCAGTGGACAGGCTTATCCCACGTAGTAAAGACAAGCAGAGAACTGATGAGGTAGTTGAAGGGATCCATGTAGTATATCCTGAGACAAAACACGCCGTTAGTAAAACACTCTCAATGGATTCTCTGATCAAACAGACAATTGTTTCTTACCAATATCTCCAGAAGGGTTCAATCTGGCTGTACGGTACCATGACGCCGCAGAAAGAGACCAGTGTGGTGATGACCAAGGGGTTGACAAGAGATGCAAAGACGGCGTTTGGGGTGTATGCAGCAATCATCTGACCAATACCAGTATATAGGAACTCGTACATGACCTATGCGTAAGTTAGCATCAACCGCGTAACTGATACAAAAAAAGAAAATAAGAAAATGGGCAGCAGCTTACCACCACGAAGAACACACTGCCAGCGTGCCCGGGACCGGAAGGAAGGCCGGCAGTAAAGTACCAACAGACGTAGTACAGCAAAGCACACAGCAGCAAGTAGGGAAACTCGGACACAATCAAACCAGTAACAAAGGGAGCCCAGTGGTACATTTTGCTCTTCTTCTCCCGCGCCTCGTATATATCGCGACGATCGATGAAGAGGGGCTGAAGTTGAGATATAATACCGGGTGCAACAAAGATAAAGTTGAAGATGGTGAAGAGATTCTGCTGAAGGTCTGTGAGACTGTCCCCAATCATCCAAAATGTGAAGCCGTTGAGCAGGGCCAGGCTGACATGCATGGCCATCTTGTTGTCAACATAATCAGTGTTGCGAAAGAGGGATATATTCATGCGATGCGAGACCAGTTTGATCTGCGTCCACATGGAAGCGGCAAACTCATTTCCGTCATCGTTGACTCCCGATGGTCGAGAGAGGGCGGACTCAACCATGTGGTCCAGCTCCTTGCTGAGGTGCTCGTATTCGGGCGATTCCAGCCAAATCTTGCTCCAGTCTTGCTTATGAGATGGGGCCCCGTTGCCTGAAATCACATCAATCATGTGCTCAGCAGGATTAGCTTCAGACGGACATGGGGCTCCGTGACGACCAAAGTACGACTTGATGGTGCTCGCATTGTCACCGATATCGCCAAAGTATACAGTCTTTCCACCTTTGGCAAGCAGCAGGAGCGTGTCAAATTGGGCAAACAGCTGTGCTGACGGCTGATGAATGGTGACTAGGATGGCCTGTCCGGCTGCGGCGAGTTTTCGGAGGAAGCGAATGGTATTATAAGCAGCCTGGCCATCGAGCCCGGATGTAGGTTCGTCGAGGAAGATGAGAATACTAGGCTTTGCAACCAACTCGACGCCAATGGTGAGACGCTTCCTTTGTTCAACAGAGAGCCCATTTCCTGGACTACCGACAAGGGTATGCTGAAGATCGTTCAGTTCTAGTAGGTCCACAATGGTATCGACATATCGTAGCTTTTCTTCGGTGGGTGTATCACGAGATTGGCGCAAGAGGGCTGAAAATTCCAGGGCCTCGCGAACAGTTGCCAGAGGCTCATGGACATCGAGCTGCTCGACGTAACCGGCAGAACGTTGAAAGGAGACGGGTATAGGACGACCGTCGACCAAAACGGATCCATGAATGGTTCCATCCGTTTTGCGCTGTGCGAGCACATCAAGAAGCGTAGTTTTACCAGCGCCAGAAGCACCCATCAAAGCACCGAGCATCCCAGGTTTCACATAACCTTGAACGTTGTTGAGTAGTACACGGTCACCATCGGAGGTTTTGACGGTATATGACAGATTCTTCCAGGTAAAAATGCTTCGGTTGCGAATGAGCTCATTGTCGAGTTTCCTGTCAGAGTCGAATCCAGAACTGGCTTGGGTCTTTTCAGCAGGCTGCGCCTGCTCCTCGTCTTTGAGGTTTTGAAACAGGTGCTTGGTCTTGTGGTGCTGTTCCCGAGGAATCAGGAGACTGCGTCCTCCTTCTCCCACTTGCTTCCAGCCATTGGTGAAGAAGACGGTGAGGCCAACAAACAGCACCCACCAGGCGCAGATAATGCCAAAGTTGCGCCAGATGTGGCCATGAGCAAAGGACAAGTGCTTGAGATACTGTTCGCCTGTGACGCTCGTGGCCCCAGGCGGCGCACCACCTACACCAGCACAGGCCTGGCCGCCTTGTCCTTCAGTATAGCCTTGCCCATTGGGGATAAGATAGGGACCGACACAGGCGATAATTTGGCCATGAAACTCGTTTGAGAGGAGAGCGTCAAATGCATAAGCCATGGGATTTATCCAGAAAATCCAAGAAAACCACGGATGCATCTCGGACTTGATAATCATGTATCCCATATAGACAAACAGGGCGACAATGGAAAGACCAGAGACTTTTGTCGCGGCGTCAAACGTGGGGAATGCGGCGCCCACTACGCGGAAAAAAGAGGTCATGGACAAGGCGGTTGTGTAGTTGATTGCCAGGTAGGTGAAGAAGGCGCCGGCCGTCATCTTGAGACCAACCATGAAATAGAGAATGAGGCCGAATTGCGAGACTTGGAACAGCAAGATGGGCATGTCTGCAACGACTTGACCAATGACGACAGCTGCTGGGTTGTACAGGGCAAAAGAGCGGTGCTTGGCCAAGATGGGTCTGCCGGTGAAGGAGTCGGTGACTTCGGAAAGAGCAAGGAGAGCGTTGTAGAGGATAGAAAAGAAGAGGGCACCGCCTTTGAGAAAGAGCCCGGCGGAGTTGTCCGGGGCAGAGTAGAATAAGGAACCGCCGAGAAGACCCTGGAGTAAGGTCGCGCCCTGCTTCATAAAGAGAGTCGCCTTGTCTCCCCACAAGATCTGATACTGCCTGGTGGTGGCCGCCTTGACTTGCGTGAGAAAGTCGGCCGTGACGGGCGAACTCGCGGGCACTCCCTTGTGCTTTTCGCGAGCAACCATCTCTTTAAAGACTGCCGTATTGTCGGCGGCTTCCTGGGTCGTGGGGTAGGTTTGGGCCTCTTGCATCGTCCTGGGGTAGATGGCTGACTTTTTATATTCACTGAGCACTGCGTCGGCGTCGCGAGGAAAAGTCTCCTCGTGTCCAGGGGCAATCACCCGCTCGTGGGGGACCATGACACCTGTCAGGAAATCGCCTCGATTGGAGCCGCCATCTCGCATGAAGCCAAGGCCCTCGATAAAAGGGACAGCCTCCTTCTGGGCTCCGTAGAAAATCTGCTTGCCCTCGTCGAGAACGAGAACTTTGTCAAATTGCTCGTAGATGCCATTACCTGCTTGGTACAATGTAACAATGGTGCTGAGACCGAGAATATCAGTCATGACCCTGATGGCCTTGATCCATTCAAGAGCCGTGCTGGCGTCGAGCCCTCTCGTCGAGTTGTCCCAGCAATACACGCTCGCGCGAGTAGTCATGCACTCGAGAATGGATACTCGTTTCCGCTCTCCTCCAGAAACGCCGCGAATATAGGCGTCCCCGACCTTTGTGTGGGCAGTGTGAGAAATGCCGACCGACCGCAAGAGAAAGTCCTTGTAAAACTGGGCGTACTCCTCGTGCGTGTCGATGCCGGGGGGCAGCTTAAAGGGGACCTTCATGCGCGAGGCAAAGTCAATGGTTGCCTCGACGGTCAGGGTCGGGAAAAAGATTTCCTCCTCGGTGTTCATGATGATCTGGCCACGGTACTGCTTTGCTTCGTCGGCCGTCATGTTTCCGTAGTGGACGTCGCCTGTAACCTCTTTGAAGCCACGGCGGTTGTTGGCGAGCACGCTGAGCAAGGTCGTGCAGCCTGCTCCTGGGCGGCCTAGAACCAGCAGCATCTCTCCAGGCTTGACACATCCGTGCGAATTATCGACAATGGTCTTTATCGGTTCAGCCGTGGTGCTCTTGTGGAAGGGGTTCAGCTGTGACAAGACATTTTCCTTGAAAGTCGCGTCGGCGCCGACGCCGGTGACGGTGAGGTTGGTCCAGCTCACGCCGAGCTTCTTGGGCTTTTCTCCGCCTTGTTCGTCTCGCTCGCGTATCATCTGCATCTCGGGCGCCATGTGCCATGTCCTGTCAACTGACATGGTGTTTTCGAGCCGGCTGTCCACATCGGTGGCGCGTCCGGTTTCGCAATTCGAATTGCTGGACTCTTGGTCCACGGTGGAAGAAGTGATGCTCATGGACGGAAATGTGATATATGGCCAACAAAACAGTCTTTTTTTTTTTTCTCCAAATGGAAAACGAGAAGAAGGCAGAGTCTATAAGTTAAAAGGACATGCGACGCAAAGGTACTGTGCCATGTATATAATCACAAGAAAAGACGCCAAGTAATAATTTGTTGGTTAAAAAGCAGCTTATAGAAGCATGTCTATAAAAGCTCGCAATCGCAAATAAAATTGTAAAAGCTTCCGGGTTGGCCTGGAAAGCCTCCGACGAGCGATCGCGCGCCGCGGTTCCGTTGGAGTGGTAACTTGTCAGCCCCAAGGGTCGCCCCAAAGGGGCCCCTCAAATTCTCCTCAATGATCACTCTCGAGCCTCCCCGGCATTTCAGGCCACTGTAATGAGATGCAGCCAGCCTAAAATGAACGTCAGGACTTGATTAATAAACGCTCCGAGTTGGCGCACAATGTTGCGGACGCTAAAACGTTGTGGATTTCTCTCATGTTAGCGGCAAAAAGCCTCCGCGGAGGCTTTAAAGGATAAGCTTTATCCTCCCTCCAAGACACATGTTGGATCCCTTATGAGTGTCGCCACCAATCAATCATCTTGGCCCCTCAAGCTGAAGTCGAGGCCACTACCTCGGATCGAATTTTGCTCTGCACTGCAACCTCACCTCCGTAACATCTCTATTCGCGATATCGGCATGTGATAACCACCATGGGAGGCACAGCAATCCATCCATCGCAGCGGCGCATCTCTTGCGAGGCTTGCAGGAAAAACAAGTCAAGGTGTCAACGACTCAACCGTAATGAACCAAAATGTGCGAGATGCACACTACTCGAGTTGGACTGTACCACGGGGCAGCAGAGGAGTATTGGAAGGCCTCGCCGATCGGCTGCTTCTACCACCAAGGAGCAAAGCGCCAAAATGCGCACTCAAACAACGCCTCGCAGAACATCTCATGTGAAGGATCTGGACCGGACAAGCCTCATGTCTCCGGCTTCTACCCCCAGGCAAACCTCCGACTTGGCCGATGACGATGCATTCGATGGCGCGACAGCGACATGGTCAACCATGGACATGAGTACCCTAGACCAATACCCATCGTCATGGGATGCTGCATTGGACATTGCCGACGCTGAATTCATGTTTGCGCACAACTCGGCATTCGACGTCGCAGCATCATCTCTGTATACGCCAAACTTTGGTCTTTCCCCTCAGAGTCCGTCAAGCACCGTGTCGTGCGACCCTGGAGGCTCCTTGACGTCGACGAATACCCTCCAACTACCAATGCCAGAGAATGTAGGCAGCATCGATGCCTTGTCTGCTCTCTCGGAGCTCTCCAAGATGAATCTCGACTTGCACATTCGCGTTGCAGCTGCTGCGACGAACAAGGCCAGCCTAGAATTCGACAATATTATATACCAGCAGGGCGCGTTATACATCAACAACTATACGCTCGCCGAATTCATGCTCAGCACGTCGCAAAACTTTCTGCAGCTCCTCACCAAACTCTGCAGCACCCGACAACCTGTTGGCCTGCTGTGCGCCTCACCAACGACAGACACGCTTTCCTCCAAGCCACTATCAATGCAGTCGCACCCACCGCAAATGAGCAGCCGCCAGGCCAATATCTTCGCTAGTTCGCCTCCATCGTGTACTACCGACACCACCGCAGGGCCGCTGCCCGCTCCCCTCGCGCTTGCCATTACGAGTGTATTGACCCAGCTCATCTCGCTCTATGATCTGATGCTCCATCACTTTACTGCTCGCGCCCAGTGGATCTCTGTTGATCCCATCGCCCCGCTTCCAGGTCTCTTGTTTGGTGGTGTGCCCCTGAACAATCCGTGCACACAGGGCATACTCATTTCCATCAACATGCTCGAGAGAATAGAGTGCATTTTGGGTATCAAGTCGGTGCCGAGCACCAGACAAGTAGGCTTGTTGTCGCCGAGACAAAAAGAGGTGCTCTGGAGTGAGTTGGACGGGAGAAGTGCTGTTTTGCACGGTTATGCTGTTGTGCGGCCTGCCGAGTTGAGGAGGCTATTCGGAAAAGTAGCAGTCACTTTTAGTCAAGCATCAGCAGACTCGTTACAGACATGAAAAAAAAAAAACACGAAACAAGATACCCATTTCCCGCCTTGAGCGACGCGCTAACCAGAATATTTTCCATCAATACATGTTAGGCGACACGCTTGCCAGAAGATCTTGCATCAACATTTGTGATTTGTGCAACAGAGATTTCATTACCCTCTCATCTACATTTACTTTTTAGGCCCCTCAGCCTGCAAGTTATGCGCAATTCCCACGCCCGCAAACGTCCCCATATGCATCGCCTGCATGGCATTCTTCATTGGCGTCGCGCAATCTCCTGCCGCATACACTCCCTTGACACTGGTGGCTCCAAACGGTGGCGTTACTTTGACATCTCCAGCAGGCGTCAACTCGACACCTAATTGCGCTGCAAACGGGCCGTTTAGTTTCGTAGGGGGCCTGTGCACAAGAAACGCCTCCTGAACCGAGCTTCCATCTGCAAAGGTAATGGTGATTCCGCTGCCTTGGGGGCCAAGAGCGAGAGAAGCAATCTCGCGGTCGTCTGTTGTGATGGCGGCATCGTTTTGGCCGACGAGCTCTGCAATGGCGGTCTGCACGGCAGGATTGTTTGAGGTGTAAATGACAGCTTTGGAGGTGATTTGCTTGGCACTGCGTGCGAGAGCGAGGGCTGCTGCAGGGACAGAGACTTCGCCGAGGGCAAGGACTCCAGCAGACGGTTCTCCGGCCTCTTCATAACCGTGGCAAAAGAGGCAATGGTAGCTAGGAGGAGTCAATTATAAACACTTTGGCAAAATGGTTGGGAGGGGGGGGCGCACATGGATCGACCCCAGCACTCATCATATCCCTTGATATCGAGCGGCAAGTCGGTGACGCCACTCGCCAGCAAGACTCTCCTGCCAGTGAATCTTGTCCCATCTGCGGCCGTGGCCGCAAAGTCGCCCGCACTCGTCCTCTCGACCTGAGCAATTTCGCAATCTACGAAGGAGATTGTCTTGTACCGCTCCAAGATTTCCTTGCGCGTCGCGCCCCTAAAGGCGGCGGGGTCTTTGTGATCCCATGTTGGTATGGTGTGCATGTGCGTCGAACGCGCGTTGCGGAAGAGCGAGCTGTCAAAGACGACAGCAGTGTGCAGCTGGCGAGCAAGGGCGAGAGCTGCAGCCAGGCCGGCAGGACCTGCGCCGATGATGAGGGCGTCAACGGGAGACATGTTGGTTGTGGTGGTTGTCAAATGTCCGGGTGATGGTGCGAACTAGTTGTGTACGAGCTTGGTGGTGCGGAAGACATGACGGAGAGAAAAAGACGTCAAGTCTGTGTGCTATATACTCCCCTTCGTCAGAGGGAATTTCCCAATTCACTATCATCATATTGGGCATAGTGAAAGCAACCAGGAAGCTTTCTTTAGCCTAGATGTATCGTAAGATTCGGAAGGTATCTTAAACCCTCCGCGGAGGGTTTTGGGCGGAGGGTTGGCAGACACCAAGATCCACCACGTCTTGATTGAGACTTAGTATGGTGCAGGAAGAGCTTAAAACAACTGCAGAGGCCGATTCGCTATACCGAGAGAAGTTAGTGTGATTGATGGGGGGGAGCATGTTAGAAAGACAAGTGTGGCTCGACGCATAAGCAAATAGAACATCTGTTCCGCCGTAATTGGATTCGCGCCTCGCACAAGAAAGAAACGCATCATTCTAGGCCAGCATGGCTATCGTCCGGGCGAGATGAGTCTACCATTATCTCAGCTCGCTGATCCAGTAATGAGGCTTGGGGCGTGGCTAACCAGGAGCGCGGTTTCCCAAGGTGCACAGCGCCCAGAATCGCTAAATTGATGGCTCGTGATGTATTTTGCGCGTAAAAGAATCGGAAAAAAAAAAAAACTTTCAGTGAACTTGGCACGCTGTTGTTGATATGCAGTGATGCGGATGTGCTGCCTGGGCTGACGTTATGCACATTGTCCTAGGCTGACGTTATACACATCATATTTATGCGCCAACTCCTACAACCTCGACTGCGGCCTAGCATTCATTCTACCTCATACACGCCCACAATCCGGTACAGCAATCAATCTAGCTACAATGGTCAAGCTTCAAACCATCCAGGCCCACAATGCTGCTCTCAACTCCAAATTCCCAAGCCTTGTTGCAGTGTTTGGTGAGTCGACCTTTGGCTTCAAGCTCTTGCAACTAGATGGCCACTCCAATACAACGTGCCAGTGTGCCTTGTTCGCATTTCACTAACCAAACGGGCAACTTGAAATAGTTGGCGGTACCTCTGGTATAGCTCTTTCCACCGCGCTCGCGCTCGCTCGTCACACGCAGTCGCCCAACATCTACCTTGTCGGCCGCAGCCAACCAGCCGCTGATGCGGCCATTGCCACCATGAAGAGCATCAACCCCTCTGCCCGAGCTACCTTTGTCCAATCCGACATTTCTATTCTTCGAAACGTCGACACTGTATGCGAAACCATTGCGGCAAAAGAAAAGAAGCTGAACCTGTTATTCATGACACCTGGATACATGACGCTCAAGGGCTGGGACGAGACCGCAGACGGCCTGGACCGCAAATTTGTCCTACACTTTTACGCGCGAATGCGCTTCGTAGTCAAGCTGCTCCCCCTCCTGACCGCGGCCGCGCAGGATAACGACGCGACAGCGAGGCTCTCCCGCGTCGTTTCCGTGCTGGATCCGCACGTGTCCGTCCGCGCCGGCGGTGCTGGCAAACTAGACTTTTCCGACCTCAGCCTCAAAAACTCCTTTACCCTCAATAAGTGCGGTGCCCACGCCAGCTTGATGGGCGACTTCTTCCTCGAAGGCATGGCGCAGCGGCACCCGCAGACTTCCTTTGTGCATGCATACCCGTCGGGTGTCAATACGGGCCTGCTGCGGGAGCTGCCAGCCGGGCGCGTGGTCTCGGCCGTACTGGGCACCATACTGAGCCCCTTTATGGTACCAATAGAAGAGAGCGGTGAGAGACATTTATTTGCAGCGACGACGGATAGGTTTCCACCGAAAGCTGCAGGAAGCGCGACGCAGCAAGGCGATGTCGCGGTCGGGAGCAACGGTGTGAAAGGAAGCGGTTGCTACTGGTCGAACTGGGACGGAGAGGTTTTCCCCGAGAACAAGAAGCTGAGCAGAACAAGGGAGGAGGGTGCCGTGGACAAGGTCATTCAGCACACGGAAGAGGTCTACGCCCGGTGTACGGGAAGCTGAGAGACGCGTGCGACAGGTGCAGACTCGTGACGATGCAACAACAAATTTTTTATACACATGACATCTGTACGATAGTTTAGGATATCCTGCTTTTTGCTTGATTCGCTTTTTTTTCCTGCAGTCTGGTTCGTCGCGCCGTGTATGTGCTTATTGCTTGGGACTACACGAGGTCGGGCGAACGTGCATCTATACCTGGGAGCTGTCTGGCGGGCGTTTGTACTCATTCTTCCCTGCTCTTCAAGTCATAGTCGAATCCCTCGTTAGAGCCGCAAGGTTTGTGTAGCGTTGTGACTTTTTTTTTTTTTTTTGTCCAGTGGCTAGCATGCGCTGCGAAATCGCGTCCATCTAGGCCGGTTTCTGCCCTGTTGGGACGTTGTTGAAACATTTTCAAGAACTGCAAATAGTGAAACATTATTGATGATGGTAATGAAATCTGAATTTATCCATCCAAGTATCCATCACATTTTCAGAATCTAACTACTTCAGCTGGGCTAAATGCTCTTGGCGCAACTAACAAGAGGAATTAGCAAACAATACCAATCCTCTGGCTGTCCGCCAATCAACACTAGGCCATCCCTTCCCTTTGTCCCATGATGTAAAATAAGCAAATGGCGGTCTGAGTCAACTTTTTGAAAAGCTACATGACGTCAGAACCGTCCATGAGCAGACCTAGATTCGTGTCAGCCAAACATTCTTGGTGAAAGCAGAGATGACTTACACAGTTCCTCCTCAGTTTGGCACCCGGCACTCCGGATTAGAGCAGTAGCAGGGTGGTACTTTTTTAAGCGGTTTGTGGCAAAGCCAACATGCAGGCCAAGTAACAAGACCAGACATTCTGTCTATAGGGTTTTAGTCTTTGCAGTTATCCGTACAAGAGAGATGACGATAGGGTTGATTCTTTGCAGGAAAGGCTTTCTATCTTCTCTGAAAAAATTATTTCCTTAAATAATTTTGTTCTTCACGTGGCATTCCGTTCCAACCTATTCTATTGAGGCACTGTTAATACAAAGCGATACAGAGTTGACCTTGATGTCTACCTGGTCTTAATAGCAGGCCATGTGTGAACGTATATAGGGACTGATTCACATCATTTTCCTACGACACCATGGAACCATGGACATGGCATTTTCAAATTTCTTTGTCAAAGGTCTGGCCAAACCGGAAAGAGTCTACATGCTGCGACGGGACCGACCCGGAATTCTTCTCGAAACCGAATGATGACATGTTCCTCAGTTATCCTCAGGTACGGATAGTAGACTGAGTACCATGTACGTGTTATGCCTGTGTCTGCCCAGCGGCTCGGGTCGACCTAGCGGGGCAGAAACGTAAAGACCGTGTCAGGCAGGCACCACAGGGCACACAAAGGCACGCCTTATTGGTGGGCACACACTCTTCCACAACACATCATCACTACTCTCTCTTTGTGACTGACCGGTTCGTGCGACCTAGACTCTACAAGAGAACAATCAGTCATGGGGTATCTAACTGAGAAGGCGGTGCCGAGGGCAGAACTCGCCAGCCGCCCAGCTTCCACCATAAATACCCCACAAGCAAGTTGCTGCCTGTTGCTCTTCATCCTTCACCTTGTTCGATTCAGGATCATCCCGTCTTTCTTCTTCAGCATTTCTAGAGCAATTACGTTCCCTTCCTCGGCCAAAAACGTGCTGCGTTGATTTGTTTCTCTCTTGCATCACCACTGCGACGCGACCGCAATGTCGGCTCAACAAGAGGGCGGCCGTTGGTCTACACTTGATGACTTGGAGCCAACCGACAATGAGCTTCATCAAAACATTACTCGAGTTATCGAGGCTGCCAACTTTGAGTGTCTCCAAGATATTGCAGTTTTAGCACGCGGTGTCGAATTTGCTAAAGCCGGTACGGCCATCATCGACACGAAATACTTCACCTTTGGATGGAATAATGTCGTATTCAAAATCACCTTCTCCGACGGCATCATCTGGATCGCTCGCATTTGCCATGCCTTGAAGCAGGGCAATGAGAATATTGAAGCAGACAGAAAGAGTATGCTGAGTGAAATTGCCACCCTAAGAACCCTGCGCCGGCGGACAACGATTCCTGTACCCGACGTCTTTGCCTTTGAAGCATCCGCTTCGAATGACTTTGGCTATCCATACATGTTGATGGAATGCCTCGAGGGAAAGCCACTTGGCACTTCTATGGCATTCGGAGTACCAGTCAAACACCACCCACAAGTTGCAAAGCAGCTGGCAGAAATTCTGTTTCAGCTTCAGAATCTTTCCTTTGATAAGCTAGGAAGGATCTGGTGCGGGGAAAGCTGCGATGAGTCCCCCGAAATCATTCCATACGAGGATGCGGAACCAGCAGCGGCACCGTTGGCAACCTCGCTCGAATGGTTCTACAAACACAGGCAAGAACAAAACCGAGAGGCTCTCGAGCCACATGCCCAGGACCCCGAGTGGCGCACGGCATGCTGGATCTTGAAATCGGCCATGGCCCAAATCATCATCGAAGACAGAATGTACGGCCCGTTTCCGCTTTGCCATTTTGACTTGCACTTTGGAAATCTTTTATTTGACGACGAGTACAATCTGACGGCAGTCCTTGACTGGAGCGGTGCTGGCACAGCTCCATTGGAGAGACTAGCAGTCACTCCAGAATTTATCACATTTCCGGGAATCACAGACGAGGAGAATCAAGTCATTCTCGACTTTAGAGGGCTTGTTCGTGACAATCTTCGAGACTTGGAAGCGCAGTCGCGAGAGTCGGCTTCATCCTCTGGGTCCAAAACGGCCCTCTCGGCGATTCTGGGGACAAGCCGAGCAGATATTACCCATCGCTGCACATACAGTTTTCCGCATCGCGCCTTCTGGGACGGTCGTTTGGTGGCCAAGCTCCTGTACAAAGACACTCTGTCATGGGAGCAGTTGGTGGCCATGTATGGAGGCTCCGAGGTGTATTAGAAGAGGCGACTAGGAGACGAGGCACTCACATTTGCTGCAATAAAGGAACAAGACAAAGAAAAAAATAGTTTTAGAATTGGTCATATAAGGTAGCTAATGTGTCACTTTAGCTGCTAAGGATTTGGTAGCAATGATATAAATTGAATGGAATGAGCTGCACTAACTCGGTGTATGTATTCACGCGGGGGGGGGGGTGCTTGTTAGGCGCGCCAAGTCGGTCAATCTATGCCCTTCAAGATTATATTTTACCTCTTGCGCAAGTTCTGCAAGGTTTACGATGCGCGTTTGACAGTCTTTCGGTCGTAGTTGATGTAGTCGGACCACCGTAGCTGCTGCATTGTCTTCTAGCGGTGACACCAGCTCAATCAATTGGCCGCCTTGCAGCGGAATAGTGCAAGTACAGGCATCGGTAGCGTTTTGAGCACGTATTATAGTACCTGAGCTGCCCAAAACCGAATTGCACGTAAGACTTTGGCGTCATGCCTGACCCGCGCGAGCCGCGGCGAGCCAAGTCATTAATAGAGACTGTCCGTTGGCGGCTCGTAGCTCCGCCGGGATTGTGGTACTAAAGGTTTTATCTGCGCTGGATCACATTTTGAGCAGACCAGACTTGTAAATAATCTGATAGTCATCATTGCCCTGTAACCAACTTCGAGGCTTTCGAGCTTCTTGTCTTGAACATTGAACTGATCTCCAATCTGGCGAACTCGGTACCGCTCGCCTGTCGAGAGATGGCCTGTCGAGAAAATAGTAGTCGGTGTTAAAGGAAAAAGTTAAAGGACCACCTTGTGCCCTGGTCCGATATTGTTCGGTAGATCTGAGTGAGATGGGAGGGAGGGCAGTTTCGGGTCTCATCCGGAGCATCATAAAGATGGATGGAGCGGGTATATTGATCTGTGCGAGTGTCAACACCATCTTGGATGAAGCTTCCAATTGAGCCCTTGTGAATAGGCCGTTTTCTCATAGGCCGTTTTTTTTTTTCTCCTGGTTTAATTATTTCTCTTGTCTCATTTTATGAAGTGTAGCTTCAGCTAATCTTGGGCAAAGGATTGCAAATTTTTACTTATGCTGCCAATTCTGTCCTTCACTCATGTAATGATTCCAGATTCTTGGAGGAGACGAGGTACGCTGTGCTTAGTACATGGCCGCTCGTATATGCACATGTCGTACATGATTGGCTGCCTCTGGGCGGTTCGGGTATGCACATGCTGTACATACATGCTTGGCTACTTCCATTCAGCTCGGATATGTACATGCTGTACATATTTGGCTGCCTCTGCGCAGCTGACTGTATTACTACAATACAGCACTTCTGTAGCTGGACTCTGCAGATCTGCTTCAGCTCACCTTCCGATGTGGCTTGCCTGAGTTACCGTCATGATGTACACCCGCAAAATACGACTGCCGCTTGCCTATAATTGAGCCCATGCTCTGGAGTCTCAGTCCAATACAGACGCAAGTCGGAAAGTCGTTGGTAACTGTCGGTCTCAGGATCAACGGCATTGGCTCAGCCGTCAACGGCAAGGAAGACAGCCAGCCACATTCTCAAGACATACTTGAAAGTAAAACAATGGATCGCCTGTCGGCTGAACTGAATATCTCATCATGACGGATTTGACTAATACTGCAGAGACGGGTGCCGTTCTAGCCCACGTCTGATGCAATGTCGGCGAATGACAGAATTCGCCAGGACAGTGGACAGTGACTATTGGGAAGCCCTCCAACTGCGAGGTAGCCCTATTCCTCGAAGAGCTGCAATAATTATTATATGCATATACCATCCTCCTCCATGCAAGTCTTTGTTCCACAGTGGGTGGTTATTATCCGATTTGTCTCGGAACAGCCCCAATAGTCAGTTCAACATGCGGGCATCAAAACGACCCGTCAAAGTCATGGAGACACAGAAAGTGGAAGCTTTGTGGAGAGAGATGACGGTGCCCATGACGAAGAATCATGGCTAGAAGAAACCTATAAGTAACCGTCACTCATGTAAAGTCCACGTTCGGCGTTGTCTTCATCCATTATCCATTTCTTCCAGTCAATGCCTTAGAACCAACATTGATACGCAAGATGCTCTTCCAAAACCTGCTACTCCTCCTACCCGCGGCTCTTCTCACCAGCGCTGCACCAGCTGATTCGCACTCTCTTGCCGATGCCGGCGCCCCTCCACCTCTCGACTCCAGCCCTCCCGGCGTCGTGAGTCTTACCGCCGAAGAAGCCGGTGCCGACTCTGCCGTGAGCGCATCGCCATGCAGCGATTGGCAACAGCTATATGGCAGAGGTAGATGGACGTATGTAGAAGTGCAGTGGTGCTTCAGGCAGCGCGGCGACCAGACAGTCGTCACGCAGGAGCAGCAAAACCCGTGGTACTTTTGGGGCGGCGCTTGGTATACGGGCAAGAGGCATACGCTCACATGGCAAACAACCGGCACGGTTGGGAGTTCTCGGTACTTTGACTCGGGTAACAATTCCAATGACGGTCCTGTCAGGAGGGACATTTACACATTCAAGTCCAAGATACCACCGGGACTCTACCCAGTTAGTGTGCATTACTACCAACTGGGTCCTTGGTGGGGAGCAGATGCGGCCATTGATGCCGAGCTCACGTTTGCTATATCACTTGGCCATTAAGGCCAGTACGTCAACTCATCAGCCGGCATGGAGGCAGAGAAGAAGGTAAGCAAGTCCCTGTACTCGAGCGTAGTTTTTCTTTTTTTTTTTTTTTTTGTTTCTAGCGAATGGCTAATCCTCTTTGCTGCAGCCAGTTTCTTCGTTGGGATGTATGTAGCTGGCCTCGGGATGGTTTTTCACTAGTTGTGTGTTTTTCCCATTCTGTAATGCAAATGCAGAGGCTAGATAATATTATGCGAATATAATAAAACCACTACCGAATTTTCTCATGCCACTGGTCCTGGCTCACAGTGATGGCTCATGGTCCGGTGATCGGCACTACGTATGGGTCGGCCGAAAATCTGGGGAGTTGATCTGATAAGACAAGCCATCAATGCCCACCATCAAGCATCAAAAGAGGAACACCAAGAAAGGATTCTTAGAAGTTTTTCTTCGTATTGGGATACGATAAATTTACCGGAATTAGTTTTAA